>WBNH01006837.1:232467-318265 GCA_013401255.1 Urocolius indicus | reverse complement strand
GGGAGGCGGCCGGAGCGGAGCCGAGAGCCGAGCGGGGCTGCGGAGCGCGGCGCCGGGGCACTCCGCGCTTCTCGTCCCCATGCTGCGGCGGGCGTCGGGAGGCTGCGGCCGCGGGAGCCGCGCGCCCAGGCAGCCCGGCAAGCGGCGGGGAGACGCCAGTACCGCCCACTCTCCAGCTCGCCCACAGAGTTCCCGCAGCGCCCGGAGCGACGCGCTCGGCTCCCGCCGCGGCTGAGCGATTGCGGCGCTCCGACTTTCCACGGGACGCACGGAGCAGGGCAGCGCTTGAAGAAAAGAACAGTGGTTAAAAACCCAGCCAAGGCGCCAGACGGTGTCCTGCCCGCCTGCCACGCGCCGCTTATGCTTATTCGGGGGGACCCAACCAGGGCGGCGAGTCCCGCAGGATGACGGGCGATGAGGAGCCTTAAGGCGGCTTGCAGGCGAGCGGCCGCGGGCCGCGATGCGCCTCGGCGGGACGGTACCGGAGGGGAGCCCGGGAGCCAGGTAGCCGCCGGCCGCCCTCCGGGGGCACAGGAGCGGCGGGCAGCTCCTGCTGAGACCGCCGCGCCCGGCCACAGGTAAGGAATCCGCGCACGGCCGGCCGCGGCTGTCGGTGTACGGCTTGGTGGGGAGACAGACGGCTCGAAGCGGGGAGATCCCTCGCGGCAGGGAGGCGGCGGGGAGGGTGCCCCGCGGGCCGTGCCGCCGTGTGTCAGCGCCCGCCCCCGGCCCGTCCGCTCCCAGCACATAGCCCGGCGGCGACATTCTTCCCTAATAGGAAGCATCTGCCCTGCGGGACGGTGAAAAGAAACACGGGGCGGGGGGGGGGGGGGTGCGAGCCGCGCCTGCCCTCAGCCCCCGCTCCTGGCACACAGCCCGGCCAGACCCGACGCGGCAGCACCCGCCGCCCCCTCCGCGGACCCCCGCGCAGGCAGCGCCGAGGCCCCGCCCCCGCCTGCCCCACCGCCCCTCCGCAGCCGCGCCCCGACGGCGCAGCCCATTGACTGACGCCTGCGCGGCCAAAGTGGAGGCGACCAATGGCGAGAAGGGCAGTCTAGGGCGCCCCCGTGCGGCAGGGCAGTGGTAGCCGGGCCGGGGTCCGGCGGGGTCCAAACCGCTGGCTGTGCCGCGTGGGCTCGGGCGTTGGGGACCTCACTCTCCGACATTGTCGTTTCTTACCCGAGCAAAGCAAGGATAACTCCCCTCTGTCCTGCTCTTCCCCAGGCCCTCACAAGTCAGAGCAATCTCCTCTTAACCTCTGCCAACAAGCAATCACCTCTTGTAAGGAAATGCAGTGCCTCCTCCAAAAGGGAATTGAAATGGGCAGAATGGTTCTTAAAAGGGAGGGTTTTTTTAGTAAGGTGGACATTAAGGAAAACAGCACCTGAATGCTCTTAAACAAATTAAAAGCTGATTGTCTTGTAAAGAATGGTAAACGTCTCATTAACTAGACCACAGATATTTGAGTAAACCTCTTCATCCCAGTGAGCCTCTCCTTTGAACTGTAATGGTTTTCACATGATGGTCTTAGAGGGAAAAAAAAAAGTGTGTCTTGTTGCTAGCAGATCTGAGAAAATTTGACTTTTATACTAAAAGCAATAACTAATGGAACTCATAATAGCTAGTAGAACTGAACGCCTTTCCATTGTTGTCGCACTGTGGTGCAAGAGCAAGAATACTAAGTTTCTGTTCCTAATAGTAGCCAGCATTCTTGTGTGTCTTTCATCTGAAGAGTTTTCAAATTCTTCTGATAGTTCGGATAAGAATAGGGATGTTTCAAAGACATTTCTCCAAAGTTAGGCTGCTTGATCTTTAATTAAACACCTACAAAAATTATTTTCAGAAATGATTTGTTCTCCAGGTCAATAACAGCTGTGTTTTCTTTCCTGTGCTAGCAGTCTGCAGCTTCAAATGACTCTCCATGGGTCTAGCCATCCAGATTTGGACACACAGTTCTGTAAATCTGAATTTAAGTGTTGTTAGACATGTCAAGGTTGTAAATATAAACTTACTTGCTCACATCTCCTCTGAGGTCTGTGCTTATACTTTTAAGTAAATTGACAAGTTTTATCAGTTCTGATCATTCTTAGCTCCTGTTTGGTTAAGACTGCAATGTAAGAGCATGTCAACGTCACACATTACTGAGTGGCAAAGGATGACAGAGTCCAGATGCCTGGCCAAACAATCCTTTCTTTCACTCACTTTTTCTTTCAATGATACTATATCCCATAAATGTTATGAATAGGATTCACTCAGACACATTTTACCCTCCTGAATGTTATTAACCTGTCTGAAAATTAGGCAGCTAGGCTAGGTGAGGTAGCAGAGTAGGAACATAATGGGGCCGAGTTGCACTATTTCTAGATATAAGATCAAGTATCAGGTATCAGATATTATTAATCTTGAAGTGAATATAGGTAGCTTTTTTTGTTGTTGTTGTTCATTGACTATAGAGGGAGCCATGGCAGTTTGCTTGAACTAGATGCTTCCTTTGATGTTTTCCAGTTTTTACATGGGACAAGTACTATCCTAGGCGTATAGGACAAGCCAACGAATTTTATTACCTTAGGGAAACAACATAACTTTAGTAGAAGAGGTAGAAGTGATTTATGGGGGGAAAGTTAACTCTGGAGTAGCCAAAACCTCTTCCCGACTGAGCTGTGCCTTGTCTGTCTGCAGATCTTTTGGGTAATAGCAGAGCGTTTCTAGGACTATAAAGCCTTTTATACGCACTTTTTAAATCATTTTTTCTCCTTTTTTTCCCCCCTCTCCTTTTCCTTTTGCCCACCTCTCCCCGACCCCCCCTCCCCTCACCCTGCTCCCCGCGGCGGCCCAGGAGGAGCGAGGCGAGGGGAGGCACCAAGATGAGGGCGCGGCCGTCGGCGGGGGCTCTCTCCGTGGTGCTGATGCTGGGGCTGGGGCTGCCGCCGGGAGCGCTAGGATGCCCCCAGCCCTGCGCCTGCTACCTCCCTACCGAGGTCCACTGCACCTTCCGCTCCTTAGCGGCCGTGCCGGCAAGGATTTCGAAACACGTGGAAAGAATCAATTTCGGGTTCGTATGGCGGCTTGTAACAAACGGTTTTTACGTTTCTTGGTGCCAGAATGCTATGCTGGAATGTTTGACACACGTGCAGCATACCGGCATCAAACCGTGTGTGCTTTTAAAGTGGAATTGCAGAGCGTGGTGGGAACATGCAGGTGTTGTGTTTTCAAACAATGCAGTTACTGATGTGGATGGAAGTTTTAGTAAAGCCTTCACGTTTTAAAGATAAGTTACTGTTATCTTCAAATAAATGTTTGTACCATGGTGTCAGTTCTTGGCAAATAGGACATGTAGTCTTTTAATAGTGTATTAAAAAATGTATTAAGTCTACTATGGGATTTCTACCGAATGTCAGCATTCTGTGGCAAACTCTGCCACTAAATCACTTTTGAAAGTGGGATGTAGGCTTCTAAGTTATTTAGGCATTTCAATTGGTTTTGAGTAAAAGTACATTATTTGATGCTGCTAGCATAAAAAGATCTTTCCTATCTTTCTATTTCATCACTTCAAGTGACATTTTTTGAGTGTGTCTTTTCCTGGGAAGAAACAACTATCCGTTGCTGCATTTCTTTCATTTTGGAAAAGAGCTTTTACCATATTTCTTTTTTAAGGCCATATATATTTAGGAGGCAAATACTGTTTTCTTAACTGAAAGTAACTTATTTAAAAAAAAATATTTAAAGTTTTAGAAGGAATTTTTCATAGGATGACTGCTATAAATCCGTTAGATCTATAGTAGGACAAAAATATCAAAACAACAGTCAAAATTTTTTGCAAGATCAGAATTTTCATGATGAACATCTAAAATTATTTCCTCTGTATTCAAAGTATTCTATATTGTCATTATCTCTTGCCTTCCTTTCTAGAAAGTGTAAAAAAATAGGAAATATCTTTACAATTCTATGCCCAAATTAACTTATACATTTATTTTTATGTCTACATATGGAAAAGCCAAACGTAGAACTAGGCTGCCAAACTTCAGGCTTCCATATTGTTGAATAAAACCTACTTTATTTGTCCAAAGCAAAACTGATTTATTTTTAAAAAGCAGATTTTTTGATATTCCTTCTCTAAAAGGATCTCCCCGGCTCAAATTATATAACTGGAAGATCAATTCCTAGATCTTACATAATTAGTTGATATAACCAATTACATGTTGTAACAGTAAGTGAAGCAGGATGCCGCTTCCTGCTTCTCGTGCTGTTTGGGAGATATCCATTTTTAAAGTCGCCTCTCCAAACCTTTATTCATTTATTGTTAGATGCTGTTTTGGCAACACTGCAGCCTGTGCAGTTTGCCAGGCTCCATAACATCATTAGTTGGCTACAGGCCATGAATTTATTACCATTCCATAAACTGAGCTGCATGGAAAAACATACTGACAACTATTAGAACTTAAATGCCTATTTATTACTCTGATTTCTAAATTATGACTAAAATGCCACAAATTGAGTTAAAAGAAATTTTAGTGTAAACATGAACTAAGTATACTTGGCCTTGTAAAAATGTTTCAGCAACTTCTGGCCCTTTTACAATGGATTCAGATCCCTTCAATATTTCCTGAAAGTTAAATTGTACTAATTTCACATTTGCAGTCCATAACAACCAGTGCATAAAATGTTAACAGCACATGTGATTTTTTTTCCCCAGATTTAACAGTATACAGTCTATATATGAAAACTCATTTTCAGGACTTACAAAACTGGAATTGCTCATGATACATGGAAATGACATTCAGAATATACCTAATGGTGCTTTGAAAGATCTCGTGTCTCTACAGGTAATTGTCACGTCTTTCTAAATTTCATGAATTCTAATTTCCATGAATAACAGGAAGCAACAAAGAAAAAAGTATTTTGTAGTGCCTTTCTTAGAATTAGCATACCATTTCTTTTCCAAATACCTTGCCTATGTCAAACATGATAATGCCAATTAATACTCAGTTGTATTCTTCCTCTTTGACAAGCATGTTATTTTTCCGTGGTACATAGGATATTTACATGTGTGAGGAAAACTTCTGCTTCTTTACTATTCTGTTTGGATTTAGGTCAGACCTCAAAATTAATCTCTTTTATTCTTTTCAGGTTTTCAAAATAAGTTACAATAAATTGAAAGTCATAACTGATCAGACTCTCCAAGGACTTTCAAGCTTAATGAGACTGCACATGGACCACAATAGAATTGAGTTTATTCATCCAAATGCTTTCAATGGATTAACTTCTCTGAGACTAGTCCACTTAGAAGGAAATTTACTCCAGCAGCTTCACCCCAACACCTTCTCCACATTTATGGTCTTTGATTATTTCAAACTGTCAACAGTAAGACACCTTTACCTATCTGAAAATGCTCTTAGGACCTTGCCTGCAGGGATGCTTCAAGGCATGTCACTGCTGGAAAATCTTTACCTTCATGGGAATCCATGGGCCTGTGACTGCAGTTTAAAGTGGCTCCTTGAATGGAATGAAGTTTCTGGAGGTAAGAACAAAAACATCAATGCTTCTTCAACTCATAATGTTAGGTGGTTTTTTCCTGTTTCACAAATGGATGGTTTTGTTATTTCCTGAGTATTATTACTTATGTAATAATGTGTACTATGTGTACTCTTACATTCTGTTGTCATTCAGTAAATGCATGTATTTAAAAAACAGTGCAAGATGAATGCAATTGTGTTCCACTAGCCAAAAATGGGTATTCAACAACAAAGAAATTAGCCATTACATTCAAGATGGAAAAAGTGATAGAGAAGTTTATGACTGGAAGGAGATAGGCTATAACTTTTTAGGTCTTCCTCTGCACAGTGATATGCCTTTTGAGTAAGGGCTGGCAATTGTCCTCAGTCAACAAAGCTAGTAACTATGTGCTCTCATGGGAGGTAGGAACATTGGATTTGAACTGGTTCAGCTAAGTAATGAATGGAAATCATGTTTCCAGATTTCTGGATGAGTCTTTTAACTTTTATGCTATTAATGTTAAAGTGGTGATATAATATGCATCCTTCACATCTGTCTCTGTTTCTTCATTGGCCATGATTTCCTTTTATCATGGAGCAAATTTATTTGAAATATTTTCAGGGAACACCTACAATCTTGCATTTTCTTTTCCTAGAATAACTGGTTTACTTTTGGCCGAGCTTAGATGTAGGACAAGAATCACACTGCTTAGGCTGCAACACTTCTGGTCATGTGCAGAAGCAAAATACTAGAAGAAAAAACACCCTAAAACAATTTTCTGATATGTCTATATCAGAAATGCAGTAAATGAGGAAGTGTTTGAATGTCAGTTTTCGAGCTGGGCATCTCAGTTTGCCAGTGTCCCATCTCAGGTAGCTAACTGGTCACTATAGTAGGCCAGAGGGACTGGTATTACATTAGAGCTGCCACTAACATATTAAGATGGAGTAGTCATTTACAAGCAACCGAAGGTGTCTCAAATGAGCGCTTGGAGCACATACAGTGGGTCTTGTGATTTTAGAATATGTAATTCATTGCAGTTTTGCACTTACCTGTAGGACAATACTTTCAAGAGTGTGATACTTGAATGTGCAGTGTAAGTGTTCCTGCTTCAACTAATAATTTGAGATAGCTAACTTTGATATTATATTCTTCTAACTTTTAATTTTAATATTCTTATATATTCTTCTTGATCTCAATGAATATGTCTATAAAGTCTGTAACTTAAGTTGCACTGTAAGTTGTAACAACGAAATATTAGATGAACTTTCTTTCCTTGCGCAGTTTTGTCTTGTTAGCATTTTTATTCAACTAGATTCGCTTTTTACACTACTACAGTAGTGACTATTTGAAAGAGAAAATAATTTTTTCATGACATTTTAATGCACGAAACATTTTGTATCTTTTATATAAATATACCATTAATTTATTTGGAATTCTATCCAGAAAGTTCTTTCAATCATTGTAGCTACTGCCAAGTTGGTTGCGGGCCAGTTCTGTTATGAAGCATGTTTCCTTATCTTTGAAACATCATATTTGAATCTGCAAGTGACAGACTAGTTCAGTTAGATATTCCATTTGTAAGATCTTCTCAGGAAAATTGCTTTGTCAGACCGGCAAAGCATAAATTTTTAATTAAAATATGGTATGGATTTTTGCCACTCTTTTGTCCTTCTCCTAGCATTTTGCCTTATAACCCACATGTTTATTGTATACTCATCTAAAGTTCTCTCACTCCTCAGGAGTGATCAGCATGACACTTAGTCCTAGAATAACTGAAATACATTTTATTTACAACATGTTTCCAAACTAAATATGAACAGTGACATTTGAGACTGTAATGAACAGAAAAATGTAAAAATATATTACTGTTATTTTACACATAAGAGTCTTTCTGGCATTGATACAACAGAGGAGTGAAAGTATCATTTCCTGTTTTAGAGCACTTTCCCTTTTTCAGTTTTTATTTTATCAATACAGAGGTTACAGTTATTTCAGAGGTCAGGGAAGAAGTGTCACTTTCTTTTTTATTTTGGGTTTTTTTATAATGACGAATAGTTTTAAGTGCAACAACTAGTCAGCAGATTTCGGTAGCTACAATAGTATGTTTTGTTTACTGCCAGTACCATTGTTAATGAATACAGAAAAATAAAGTTTCCTGGATCATTGAATGAATAAAAGTCCAATATTTCTCAGATAAACACTTCCTTTTTGAAAGCTGATAGGGCTCAGTCCTCTTCACATTAGATCCACAAGTTAGATGGATAGGCTGTCACTGTACAAATGAAGACTTTTTAAAACAGCATAGATTTTTACTGACTTATTAAATGTTTCTCTAAACACTTGAATTTCTAGGCATTTTATACTGATACAGCGAATCTAGTTTTCAGAAGGATGGAGTATTCAACCATCTCATTAAAATTAGAAGAAATTGTGGTCAGAAGAAAATCAGGCATCCATTCAACTGTGAAAACAAAGAAATACCATTTTAAAAGCCTTGCTAAGACTGGGTCACGTGCCATAATGCACTTCTCATGCAGTCCATGTCACACTTTTGAGAGTTCCCTAACTCTAGAACAGATTTCTTCATCTTATCTATCTTTTGTTTTATTTCTTTCTTTTTTTCTTGCAGGAGTTTTAAAATGCAAAAAGGACAAAGCCTATGAAGGGGGACAGCTCTGTCCTAAGTGCAACAGCCCAAAACAGCTGGAGAAAGAAGATATTCAAAACTTGAAAGATATTTCCTGTAGGAAACCTGTCATTCATTCCTCACTAAGGCAGAACAGCAGCACTCAAGATGAAGAAGATGGTGACAGTTATGAATTCCCTCTGGAAGAGCTTCAGTCCGCTCCATGGAACATTACTCTAAATATGACTGATGAGCATGGCAATGTAGTCCACCTGAAATGTGAAATCAAAAAACCAACAGATTCTACCAAAATCCAGTGGAATCAAATCCAGGCTGAGGAGATTGATATAAATGCTACAATTTCACTGGATTTTCAATGTCCAATGAATCGAGAAAACTATGAAAAACTGTGGAAGCTTATAGCTTATTACAGTGAAGTACCTGTCAAATTAGAGAGGGAACTTATGCTCAGCAAAGAGCCTAAAATAAGTTATCAGTACAAGCAAGGCTCAGATTATGATGCTCTTTACTACACAGGTGTAAAAGCTCAGATACTGGCTGAGCCATCATGGGTTATGCAACCTCTTATAAATATCCAACTAAACAGACGTCAGAGTACAGGGAAAAAAGTGGTGCTATCTTTTTTTACTGTATTTTCTCAGACAATTCATACTAAAGACACCAAACAGCAGAGAAGCTGGGTGATGATAGAGCAAAACCAGAACACAAGGGCAGCACAGACTGTGGTGGAAGGGTCAGAGTGTCAGCTGAACTGCAATGTGAAAGCCTCTGAAAGCCCCTCCATTCAGTGGTTCTTTCCAGATGGGACTAAACTGCAGGCACCTTTTAATCAGAAAGACAGTAGGTTTTCCATTCTCAGTGGTGGCCAACTAATAGTCAAAGCGGTGAGTTACACTGATGGCGGTTTGTACCACTGTGTTGCCCAAGTGAGAGATGACATGGACATAGTGGCTTACAGACTTGTAGTGCAGCCTCCAGCAATTCAGGTAGCTGAATCAGACATAGCGAGAGTCGAAAAAAATGTTGGAGATCCAATAGTTTTGCCATGCAATGCAGTTGCAATCCCAGAGCCACAGCTGAGCTGGATTCTTCCAAACAGCCGGGTGCTTAATGATTTGTCAAACTCTTCAAAAGGGTATATGTTGAACAACGGTACTCTGCTTATTCCAAAAAGCCATGTCAGCGATAGTGGCCATTACAGATGTGTTGCTGTCAATCAGCAGGGACTAGATCAGTTTGTTGTAAGGGTCACAGTAAATAAAATGGTGTCTGACAGGTCATTTAGAAGGATAAAACTAAAAAAGCGCCCAAGCTCAAAAAGTTTGTCAAAAACAAGAGGGCGAATCACAGATGATGGAGAAGGATCAGGGGCAGGAGGGCTGGAGGAGCTCCCTCGAAGAAAGAATCACCTGAAAGACCGGGAAATATCTTTTAAACAAAAAAGTGAACAGATGCCAGACGCTCAAATTAAAAAGGTGAAGAAAGGCAGAAGGAAAATGAAAATCTGGAAGAGTACTGATAGAATCCAAGAGAGCAATGTTGCAGAAGGCCGGAGAGTATTTGAATCTCGAAGGAGAATTAATGTGGCAAGCAAGCAGATTAATCCACAGCATTGGGCGGACATTTTGGCAAAGGTCCGTGGGAAGAATCTTCCTAGAACAACAACAGCTACAGCCATTTCTTTAACAACTGCCCTGCCATCAGTCATGCAGGAAACTACTCCATTCCCTCATCCAGTAGCTAGCCCTCCACCTTCAGAGATAGCAGCTGATGTGGTAGATTCCTCTGCTGATGCATCACCTGTGGGTGAATATGAACCATTCCCAGTCACCATTTCCCACAACACTAAAACATTTTTGGTTCAGTCCACATTAATGAAGTCAGAAACTAACCACTTTTCTGACCACAGAGCTTTAGAAACACCTGTAGAAATCACTTTGTCAGGTCCATATTTGACTCCTGTCTCTGCAACTGTGCAGCCCCAAGGCCAGCAGCATCTCAATGTCAGGACTGATGATCCATTTGTGGTCAAAGAAAATATCCATGTTCTCACTGAAGAACCGCTAACCACACAAATTGTAACAAACTTTCCTAATATTCAAAGCAGTTCATTCCCAGTAGAAAATGGAGATAGAGTTATGTCTTCCACATCAGAGGAAAATTCTGCTTTTTCTGAGTTACCACTTGATGCAACTGTCCTAGCAGAATCTCAGAGTACAAATCTTCATAGCGTCATGGAGACAAATGTGAAGTTAAATGAAGTGGACCCAATAAGCGTTGACACCATATTTTTATCACCTTCTCAACTGGATGATATCATCCAAACAGATTCTGTAGATACTACTACCATCTCTTCATCCATTTCTCCGAAGAGCAATGACTTCATACACCAGCACAAAGAAGTAACCACAGGTCAGACAAAAGTGACAGACTTAAGTATGAGTTTTCCAGCTGCAACACCCATCAGGATTCTGAGCAAGGAAGAACCTGAGACCCATAGGAATACAGTGACTCCAGACAACATGATCAGTAGTTATGCAGAGAGTTTTCAGGGAGGCGAACGTGGAAATCTGGCTACTCCAAAACCAGATCCCACATTCACTTTACATAGTACCAATGCTCTTCATAAAATGTCAGAGGGGATAAAAATTGCTTCTTCCACTGTAGCCACAACAACTCCGTATAGAAAGACCATGCCCTCACTTAGAACTCAGCATGCTAGAAAAAGGCCTCATGGCAGAAGGAGATTGAGGCCAAACAGAATCCGTCAGAGACCAAAGCCTTCCCCCCATGTTGTTTTAACCACAGAGGCAATACCTGTTGTTCCAAGGACATCTGAAGTTGAAGCTGTGACCAAAACTATTTCTGCAACTCTTGAAAGTCCTGATCTTAAACACAATGTCAAAATACAGGCTAAAGAAGAGGAGCATATGAAATTAACTTCTTCCATAGTTACCGATCCAGTTTTCTTAGAGAAAATTACCAAAATCAGAGAGATGGTCACAACTTCCTTCTTTAGGCCTAGTTCTTCTCCACCTGAAACAAAACATGTGACACTCTCTACTACTCCTGAAACATTGGTACTTCCAGTGACTATTTTATCATCATATGTTGTACATGACTTAGTTCCCACAAAAGAGTCAAGATCACCTCTGAAACCAGAGCAGAGTGAAGTACCAACATATCAGTCATTAGACAATGTATCTGAAAAAGACAAAGCAGATTCTAAAACTATGGATAGTAAGGCAGAACAGTCAAGCACAACAGCTTCTACTGAGCATATGAACAGCTTGATACTATCTGCAATACCAGAATCTGAAGAAGAGCCTGTCCTACTTGATCCAGTAGTTGTGGTTAATGAAACGACCACTGGAACATTCCAGCTGTTACATCCCACTGTGACTGACTTAACAGTTCCTATTGGCACAATGGACATTTTTAAGGATCTCTCAGTTTCAAAGGAGCCATGGAAGCCCACAGTATCTTTAGAAACACCAGCAATAACTGAGCCACCTCAGCAACATGAGATCATTACTTTGTCCTCTTCCTTCAGCGTGACAGAAACTCAGACTTTTCCACTTAGAGAAACAAAGAAATCTGCTGTTTCTCAGACTGGGATGCAGCCATCTTCCATGGATAAAAATGAAGCTATGTCACACGTATTTCATCATGATCCCACCTTGAAGAAAACTGAAAAGCCTACGAGTACATCCACTGCCTTTATACCATTTGTAAAACTTACCACTCTTCCTCTTTCTATTTCAAGCACTTCACATCCTTCTCTTCATTATACCACCAAGGAAAATAATGCCTTCAATCAAGAAATGTTCCCAGAAGCAAAACAAGTTGAAATAGATGGTGACAAAATGGTGGTGAGCTCAAGACAGAATGTATACTTTACTCCTTCCTCTAGCCAAAACAGGATTAGCATACAGTTGAAAGAGGAACAATTCAAAGAATTATATACTAGCGAGTCAAACAACAGTTTACTCCTAAATCCAAACCATCCTCATCCCCCTGCTGGAATGATACCAAGCGTAAACCAAAGACAACCTATTGTGCCTCCAAAGCATGTTCCAGTAAGAGGCACAGTGAAGCCTCCATATATTATAACACAGGGTTCATTTCGCTATTTTGTAACACAGCAGCCTCTTCACTATACAAACAAACCAGAGATAACAGCATATGCAGCACATACCACTCAGGACAAAAAATCTTTTGCCTCTCAGGGAGAAAAAACTACCCCAACACAAGCTTCTCCATTTGACAAAACAAATCCTTTCACTGCAAAGAAGTTCAGCAACCAGGGTCAGAACAGATACAATATTAATTCAAGATTTTTTGGAAATAACTATGTTCCAGATAACAGAGGGACAGCAGGAAGACTACCAAGTCAAGGGATCCCCTATTATTCCAGTTCCAAAATGCCATTCCTTTTCAATGGAACACGTATATTCCCTCACTTTAGTATGCATCCTAAGCCCATGGTCCCTAGTCAACTAGTCCCAAAAGATACAAATGAAAAGAGGATTGTCCAGGTCTTCCCTACAAGGATTACAGTGCAGAAAGCTACAGCTATTCCAGTGCCTCCAACATCACAGTCCACAACCACATCATCACCAGCAGCAATTTTGAAGATTACCCCTTCAGCCTTTCTCTCTCAGAGCACAAACCCACACATACCCACTACAATTCATCCTTTTAAAAATGTTCTTCATCGTCATCAAAAAGTTCCATCTGTGCCTTATGTGGGAGGCATTATGCTACACAATTCATCTGTAGTTCAATCTTCTACTAATTTCAGGACACATGGAGAAAGACCTAAAATTACCACAAAAGGATCTCAGAGCACATCTATCCTTGCTGAAACAGATGCTTTTATCCCTTGTGAGGCAGTAGGAGAACCCAAGCCTTTTATTACTTGGACAAAAGTCTCTACAGGTAAGATAGAGAAAAATATGTTCTTCCACTTTTTTTTTAAGGGTAAAAACACTTGAGTTGTTGCATATAAATTCCTGTGTAAATGCAGGAATAATCCAAAACACCAAAAAATAATTTCTACCTCTTTTAATAATTATACATAATAATTATACATAAAATATGACTATCATTACAAGGTGCAGTATTTCTTGTAAGATAAAACCTCTACCATTTAATGAGTTTATTTTTTTACGAGCCAACTCTGTTTATTCACAGCAGTTAGATTAGATGACACCACTTCTGAGTATGGGTTTGTTAACACTGCTACCTTAAATATTGATGTGTGTGCTATGTCTATAAGCAAAAGGAAAAGAAAAATTACGTAAAGATTTTAAAATAATACTAAAACATAGTGCCTTTAAGAGTTACCACACTGTACCTGCTTGCAAGCTAGTACAGTTCGTTGTGCAATAGAAACTTTCATTTGAGCTACCTAGAGTGTCAGAAGATGTTATGTGATCCATCTGAAGTTGCAGTTGGTATTAAGTAGATTTACGATCTTACGTAAGACTTTCTCAGTGGAAAAATGTATGTCTTAAAGCTTTTGACTTTCCAGTTCTTTCTTTCCTCTCATCTTCCCAGGAGCTCTAATGACCGCCAACACCAGGTTACAAAGGTTTGAAGTTTGGAAAAATGGCACCCTCCTTATCCGAAATGTTCAACTTCAAGATCGTGGACAGTATTTGTGCACAGCTCGGAACCTGCATGGCATAGATAAAATGATCATTGCGCTTGCAGTTGTAGCCCACCAGCCCAAAATTTTACTTTCCCGCTATCGAGATGTCACAGTCTATTTTGGAGATACTGTAGCAATGGAATGTCAGGCTAGTGGGACCCCAAGCCCACATATTTCCTGGATTTTTCCAGACAGGAAGATTTTGCAGACAGTCACCACAGCAGAAAGCAGGATAATGCTTCATGAAAACCGAACCTTATCTATCAAGCAAGCAACTTTTTCAGACCGAGGAGTTTATAAATGTGTAGCAAGTAATGCCGCGGGAGCTGACAGCATCGCAGTGAGGCTGCACATTGCTGCCTTACCTCCCATCATCCAGCAGGATAAGCAAGAGAACATTTCCTTGCCCCTTGGTAGTAGTATTAACATCCACTGCTCTGCCAAAGCAGCACCGTCCCCCAGCATCCGCTGGGTGGTCTTTGATGGCACGCAAATCCGACCTTCTCAGTTTGTCAATGGCAATTTATTTGTTTTTCCCAATGGAACTCTTTATATTCGCAATGTCTCCCCCAAGGACAGTGGAACCTATGAGTGTATCGCTGCTAATATGGTGGGAACTGCCAGGAGAGCAATACAGCTCCATGTGAAGAATCATGCATCCAATGCTAAGATCACTGGGAGCTCTCCTCAGAGAACAGATGTAACATATGGCAGCATCCTGCATTTGGACTGTAGTGCTTCTGGTGACCCCTGGCCTCGGATATTATGGAGGTTGCCTTCCAAGAGAATGATTGATTCCCTACACAGGTAAATTACTATTTGAGGTGTCACAGATAAATTACAGTTTAGATGAACTGAGAGAAAAAAACTTTCACATCTGTACAAGTTTCATTCTTGACTTCTGTGAGTTTTGAATGAAGCCCCTAATCTTTAAGGAAAAAATTGGGATTCTGTCAAAAGATAAACAAGTCATAACTTAGCATGATTTTTTTTTGGAAACAGTAATACTCTGGAAATGTCAGCATCATTTATTTGGCATAAGGTGCCATTGTTTATCTTTTACAGACACTTGTAGTAAAAAGTCCAATGGCAAAAGTTCAGATACACAGCTTGTGTACCACGTGTTTCAATGTGCTTAGTCACATTAGAACTGGGATCATTGTGGTCTTGGATCACAACTGGATCATTGTGATTAGAACTGGGATGATTGTGACTTAGTCACATTAAAAATGGGATCATTGAATATTGTTTGTTGTACAAATCATTATACAGTAAATATGGAGCAAAGAAATCATAAATATGTAAGCAATCAGGATCATTTTAATGTATAAATAAACGTTACCTTGCAATAAGGTGTGTGCAAATGCAGTTATATATAAATGTCTGAAACAATACCTTCTCCAATGTTCACAAAACTAAGTAAAGCATCACTTCTCCACATTTACAATAACTGTCCTAAAAATTTGCTGAAAACAAAATTTATGCTCTATAAATTATTAATTACTCCTTGAGAACTATAGACAGATGAGAAATGTACTGAAATTAAAATGCATAAAAGTCAACATTTTTAATAGTTGAATGCAGTCATGATTTTTTTTATAGAGACAAAAATAATAGGTAGCTTGTAGACAGCAAAAAATCCAGAATACATTTTATGCCTCATAGTGATAGCAACAAAATATTGAGTGTTTATTTTTCATTTTAACCTTGTGACCTTTATGTGGACTGTTTTCAAATCCTGGAGATCTTCTTTAGAGAGAAAAGAGACTACTGAGGAAATTAGTATTGTTCACAGTACACCAATTCCATAGTGAAGTGGAAAGGAATACTAGCTTTTTAGTACATAAAAAATGGGCACATTTTTTCTCCATTTCAAAATTGAGCAATATTTTTCCCTTTTTTTATGGTTGTTCTAAAGGTTTGAAATATTACATCTGATACCAGAGGTTAGCTGAGGACCCAAGTGCCAGGCTCCATAGTTATTGCCCATATAGGTTTATGTAGAGTACATCATTCAGACATCCTGTATTTAAATGTTATGGGTACTGTACATGCAGTCAGAAGAGTAAAAAATGTCATCATTTGGTATTTAATGGTTGTTTAATGGTCAAAAACACCATTAAAGTATTTGAGTAGGACAGAATTGCTTGGTTACAAGTGAGTAGAATTGCTTTTTACTATTTACTTCTTTGGTGATGAATATCTTGGAAGTCTCAGACCATCTGATTACCTAATAATACTGATGCTCCTCTCCTTTTTTTTACAGCATGGTTGAGTTGTTGGGCTTTTTCCCCTATAATTTCCCTCAGTAATTGATACTTAAATTGTAATTTTATAGCTCACGTTCTGTTTTTTTTCCTTCCTTACAGTAGCATGGAGACTAGAATCAAAGTATTCAGCAATGGAACTTTGGTGGTCCATTCAGTTACAGATAAAGATGCAGGAGACTATTTGTGTGTGGCCCGCAATAAGATCGGGGATGACTATGTGGTCCTCAAAGTGAATGTGATGATGAAACCAGCAAAGATAGAACATAAGAATGAAAATAACCACAAGGTCAAATATGGAGGGGACCTGAAAGTTGACTGTGTGGCCACAGGTCTGCCAAATCCTGAGATCTCTTGGGGTCTCCCAGATGGCAGCATGATCAATACCTTCATGCAATCAGATGACAGCGGCAGCCGGACAAAGCGATACGTTGTCTTTAATAATGGAACCCTGTATTTCAATGACGTTGGACTGAGAGAGGAGGGGGACTACACCTGTTATGCTGAGAACCAGATTGGAAAGGATGAGATGAAAGTACGGGTCAAAGTAGTGGCCGAGCCTGCAACTATCAAGAACAAAACATATGTCATTATTAATGTACCCTATGGTGATGTTGTCACAGCAGCATGTGAAGCCAAAGGAGAACCCACTCCCAAAGTGACCTGGCTTTCCCCAACCAACAGGCCTATTCCTGCCCTATCTGACAAATACCAGATATATAGGGACGGCACGCTTCTCATCCAAAAGGCCCAAAGGTCTGACAGTGGTAATTATACTTGTGTAGTGCGGAACAGTGCTGGAGAAGATCGGAAAATTGTCTGGATCCATGTTAATGTTCAGCCTCCCAGAATCAATGGTCATCTCAGTGCCATAACATCTGTTAGGGAAACAGCCACCAGGGACAGCCGGAAACTTATTGACTGCAAAGCTGAAGGCATCCCTGCTCCCCGGGTCTTATGGGCTTTTCCAGAAGGAGTAATCCTGCCAGCTCCCTACTATGGGAACAGGATCACTGTGCATCGCAATGGCACGTTGGACATCAGAGGGGTAAGGCAGACAGATGCAGTGCAGCTCATATGCATTGGACGGAATGAAGGAGGGGAAGCAAGACTGATTGTGCAGCTCCTTGTCACAGACCATTTGGAGAAGCCCTCTTTCAGAGACCCCGTAAATGAAAGAATCACTGCCATTGCTGGGCACAGTATCAATCTGAACTGTTCAGTCCAGGGAAATCCAAAACCCAGCACAAGCTGGATCCTTCCCAATGGCACTGAGGTGATGAGTGGCAGCCACCTGCACAGATTTTACCATAAGAGGGATGGGATCTTACACATCAGCAGCCTCTCCACTGGGGATGCTGGGACTTACCGTTGTACAGCCAGAAACCCAGGAGGTTATATGGAACGAGTAGTCTTCCTGAAAGTGGGACTCAGGCCAGAAATCAGCAACCAGTACAACAATCTAGTGAGCATCATCAATGGAGAAACTCTGCAGCTCCATTGCATCACCCAGCCAAACCAGCGGGCACAGATCTCCTGGACGCTGCCCAATGGGATGATTCTGGATGCTCCTCAAGCTGTGGGTCGTTTTTCCCTGATGGAGAATGGCTCACTGACAGTGCGCGAGGCTTCTGTGTTTGATAGGGGCACTTACCTGTGCAAGGTGTCCACAGAGTACGGCACTTCTGTTATGAATGTGCCTGTCATTGTGATAGCCTATCCTCCCCGGATCACCAGTGAGCCAGCACCTGTCATTTATGCCAGGCCTGGAAACTCAATAAAGCTAAACTGCATGGCCATTGGGATTCCTAAAGCAGAAATAACTTGGGAACTTCCAGACAAATCACATCTGACAACAGGAGCTCAGTCCCGTCTGTATGGAAACAAATTCCTCCACCCTCAGGGTTCATTAGTCATCCAGCAGTCTAGTCAAAGAGATGCGGGCTTCTATAAATGCACTGCTAAAAATATACTAGGCAGTGATTCGAAAACAACCTACATACACATATTCTAACACTTAAACAGGTGCCTTTGGTTGGATACTAGTGTTCAAGTCCCTGCCAAGCAAGTGCAACAAGGAAAGTACTGCTTGCAACAAGGCCAGGAAGGCTGAAGGCAGATAAAATAGGAAATAATCCTATTTTCATGCACAGTGCATTGCTTTTGTACTCAATATGATAGTAAGTTGCTGCAATAAAAGGAGGGAGTAGACAATTTGAAACTGAGGAGACTAAGATGTTGGAAAAGGTCTTTAAATTGTTGAGACAGTGTAGTGGGGGTTTTCATGCTATTCAATAGCATCTGAGACCTAAAGTACTCTATTCTTGTCAGTAGTCCAAAGCTATTTCTTTTTCTAACAAGCACCTTAAAACTACCAAAGAAGTATTAACTGTTAATAAATGAGCTGCAGTGATAGAAGTGCTTTAGTGAAAATTAATTTTCTCTATACCCTGCAGCGCTTTTACATAATCTATCCTTATAGAATATGATTACTAACCTTTCTGTTCATTCTTCTATCAGCTCTTCGAAATCAAAAGATTAACTTAGCAAATAAGAGTCATCTATTTTAATAAAAATACATGCAACATTAGGTAACATATGAACAAACCTTTTCCAGCTACTAAGAATTTTACAGTCAGATCATTCATTATATATTTTATATATATTTTTAAATCAGACTATGAGACTAGAAAGAGCAATGATGAACTTGGTCTCGTTTAATAAATTATTGGTCTTTACAAGACTCTGATACAATACAGTGTTTTATAATATTAAGGTCAATATACTGTACATTTTATAATAAAAAATATTTTAAAAAAACATATTCACTTTTGTTTTCATTTTGTTTTGGGAAAACAAGGAACATCAAACAGTGAAAGTATGAAGTAAAAAAATATGTCATGTAGCATTATACTTACTCTTTAGCTTTCTAAATATGATTTCCTAATCAAAACTTATGCTTATGTTCTATGTATTTCAGAATACATTTAGAATTTCAATTTTTTTTCTGCAATCAAGTATAAATTTTTGGATAATGTACACAGTTTTAAAATTATTTATCAATTATATTGTAGAAATAATTGCTACAAGATGCTGAATATGTCCATATTTCAATGATCTACTCCAGTCAGATTTCTGCAAATGTTGTCTCACCTTTAAAACATATGCATTCTCTGAGATATTCCTGAATTCTAATTATTCATGAAACATATGCCTGTGTTTTAGAATACCATGAGAATAAAAGTTTTAAATTGTCTCTGTTGATCAAAGCATGGCAGGCAGTAATGTAAACTGTTTTACCCACAAATTTATCCAGTTTAGGAAAATTGTAAGCTGTTGCAAAATGTGTATTTATCATCACTGTAAACAGAGCTGAGATACTTGAAGTAAAAAGTATTTTATTAGAACAAGAATTGTGAACTAAACTACAAGAACAAAGAGATTGATGAAGATACAAGAGACATAATTTGTGTGATAGACTACTTTATAAAACTTATTTTTTAAAAAGTCGGTGCAGGGTAAACATTTGGGGTTCGTACACAAGCATTTATCAAAGCTGCATATATGATACTTGCCTAATTAAGTAGCACTTAATTATGTCTTAGTTTCTCTTTATGGTTTAAACTGTTCGGCCCTAAATCAGCAAATCAATGCTTGAGGTGAAGCATGTAGCTAAACACCTGCAAGGGATGTAGTTGCTTATGAGAGTAGTAAATGAAGAAAGTAACAAGTATTTAAGGTTTTAAACTAGATTGCTCATGTGGTCTTTTATAATATATTTTGCTTGAACATGTCACAGTTTGGTTATGTCTTTAGTTAATTTCATTTTTATATTATAGTAGTTTTTAGAAAAAGGCAATACAAATTTAATAACAATACTTCAGAGTCTGAAGTCAGCATTTTAGCACTGGAGTAGCAGTCAGGTACTTCTGTTCATTGTTCTGTCCCATCTTCAGTTAACACATAACTTTTGAGATATTCTTGAATGCTAAATTACATCTATATATTTCCACTAAGCAGTTTGGGTTTTTTTACGTTAAGGAAAGAAAATAGAATCCAAAATCAAACCCTTTATCTGTTGAGATCAAAGTATCTGATAATGTTTTATTAATCAATCCAGAATTTCTGTTGCTGCCAATGGAAGTTTTGGAGGCACAAAAAATGAAATATTTGGCTCAAGGTCTGTTCTTAGTTCAAGTCAAGATTTGCAAAATTCCCTCAAAATTTAACTTTACATTTTTTAATGTATTATAATTTCCATGATGTTTGCATTTACCTCTTTTATGAAAATATACTTCCAGTGAGAGGTATATAAAATATCATTTTCTTCTAAAATAAATATAGCTACAGCTTAACAAATACCACATGAACCCTTTCCATGTTCAAGTAGTCTTTGGCCATGTGACTTTTCTGTGATATTCTTTCTCTGCTGAGATACAAAGTTGAAGAACTTCATGAGGAAACCAGCTCTGTTGCAGGACTTCTATTCTTAGGCCTGAGCCTGCATATCACTCCATGTGTTGAATCATCCATTAAATGAAGGCAATTGTAGGACACTGAATTTACATCATAACTTCTTCCTTTGTTCATTTTAATTATCTGCAATAAATTAATGAAAAAAATCACATTACTTTGAGGATACAACTCTTTTTTTTTTTTTTTTTTTTTTCCAGAAGTCTTCCTTCATCTTTCAGACCAAGCAGGAGCCATGCATTTAAAGACAATAGAGCTTGTTCCTTTTCTGAGTTTTGATAGGTGTTGGTCTTGGTTTGACAAGGTTTCAAAATTGTAACTTGATCAATTCAATCCCATTCTGGATATTCCTATGGAAAAGAAAACTTGCCATTCCTTGCTTTTTGCTTTGAAAGGGGAGAAAAAGGTTTGTTTGACATCTTATTTGGAGAAGCAGAGCAATAAGATGAGTCATTACATCTGTGTAAATTGCAAATGACTGGAGTTGTATATAGATTTTAAGCCTTGGCTCTCACAAAAACAGATTCTCTGTTACATATCCCTAACACAGCTAACAACTAATAACAAAAAGGGAGGTAGGAATATAGGCCAGAAAAGCAAAAAAAACCCAGGGAATTAAACAGGATATTCATGTCATCAAGGTCCAATAAAATTCCTAAAACACTATCCAGTTCACTTACACATTTTAGTGGTTGTCTTCAAAAGCTCATGAAGGCAAATTGAGGTACAAGAAGACTTAAAAAATGCTGAATCTGTAGTTGAGGAAACACAAAACAGACAAACCCTTGTATCAAGAGAAGCATTTTGTTTAATTTATTACTAAACAATCAATCTAAGAGCATCTGTAAAATAGCACAGTGATAAGAAGCAGCTGCTCTGTAAGTTTCCTCAACAAATCATATAACAGCAAACTAGTTACCTTCTTACAAAAATAATTAGCCTAGTGTATAAGAGAGGATCAGTATGTTATATATTACTTTAGGCAAATTATTTACAGTCACATAGGATGTTCTCAAGTCCAAACTAAAGAAATGGAATTTATCTATCATAAAGTGGGAAAACAGATATTTCCAAGACATTTAAAAGGGAAACCATGAGTAGCTAATTTTAGGAGCACACATAAACTGAACTGTGCTTAGATCTGGTACCTTTCCACATTTTCATTAATGGCTATCATCTGTAGAGAAGAACCTGTGAAAATACATTAATGGTATGACACTGAAAGTGACAAAAGCACATAGGACTGAATTGCAATCCAGAATGATCTTCCTAGGTCTGTGAAACAATTAAGAGGGTTTTAACTGAACACAGCAAACAATTAGTGGAGTAGAAGTAAGAATTGTACCAGTTAACAAACAACATGATACTATTTCAAACAAAATATTGTCACATTGAAATTTATGAGTGCTGTGTGAAGCTACATAATAGAGAGAATTAATCTTTTTGCAGCCAGACTCAAACAAATAATTTGGAAAGAATCCAAGAAAGCATTTTGGGAAAGAGAAACTATAAAGAAAATTTGAAATAAGAAGACTTTGAAGAAAAAAAAAAGGCCAAGTATGAAACTCAACAGTTAAGCAAATGTGTAGGAAATCCTTATAGAGACAATGATCAGTTGTTTTTCAGATTCATTGAGGTTAGTATGAGAAATGATAGTATTAACTTACACCAAGCAAGCTCTAAAACAGATAGCAAGAAAACTTTGTAAGAACAACTAAACAATGAATTCTTTTTCTTGAGCACATTTTGAAACTGCCATCTTCAGAGGCAATTAAAAACAGTTGAGTCTCGTAACTGTTCTTAAGTAGTCAAGGTCATTGTCGAAGAGACAGAAATCTTGGGATTCCTTCAGTATCTACATTGCTATTTTTTCTAGATATTCCTATGACTATGGTAGATATTAATTCTGTACATTAGTAAAGAAAATATTTATTTCTTAATTTTAGCCTATGCTTGCAATTTTATCTATGTAATCTTGATGATAGTCTGTGGGAGATTTTTGTTTAGTACATGACAGATATGGGCATCTGACAAATACGGACAGCTGACAAATATGTTTAGTTTGACCACATCTTTATGCTGGAAATCTTGTGGAGGGATTTCCAGAAGCAGCTGTGTTGCAGGACATCTTTATCATTCAAAGAGTTTAGTTTACAAAGGCATCTCACACCAGACCATTCACAGAGGTGCACAGAACAGAAAGAATTGCAGTGGCTTTTGGTATTTATTTTACCCAAGCTGGATTTTTAATCCATATTTATCCATATGTTTTAAAATAAGCTTTCACCATCTTTCAATGTAGCTAGCTAACATCAAAATATCCTAAAAGCTGGACAAGCATATGTATAGCTTGTGCTCTCATTCCCTTTCTTTTATTATTTGTAACTTGACCATAGTATATTTTGAATGATGAAAAGCAATGTAACTCCTCGGAGAGAACAATTAACAGTCCATTAATCCTCCCTCAGCCACATTTCCTGAAAAAGATAAACAGCAAGACAGAAGCCATTGCACACAGTGGGGAAACACAAGCAGTAGATCATGGAGGATTACCATCCTGTGGTAGAAATAGTAGATGGATAGAACTGTTGATGTATAAAGTTGTGTATAAAGTTGAAGACAGGTTTGTGTGCCCTAAAGACTTGCATAATTTTTCCAGCTATTCCTATTGGCCTGATAAGAATAATTGTTTTCCCCTGAAAACCTTTTCTTGTAGTTTCAGTCTAGCAACACCATTTAGTTAACATTAAAGCTAGTAACTTTGGTAAATATCTGGGTTAGAATCTCACCTGCCATAAGTTGTCTGAACCTGGCTGAGGAGTCAAAACATTCACCCATTCTGTGAGCATCCCCTCCTCTTTCTTTTGATGCTGAGTTTCATAGGAAATGAAATAGTGAGAGTGCAATCAACAGAGATAGTGTGGTGATAACTGAGGACATTCTTATTTTTCAACAGACTCTTTTGCATGTTAAGTTCTGATCCTCTACACTTTCTTTTGAATAAGTAAACTTTTCTTTGCTTGGGAGGTAGATCCTTCATGTTTCTTTACTTCGTATAGGCCAGATCCATTGTTACTCCTCATATGGTGAGAGTGATGCACCTGACGCTTGGTGTAATGTGACAGGGAAGACAGTATGACATTGGACTATAGATGCTATGGCATTAGACTGCAGCTGTGTACCACCTACTAAGCACCTCTTTGAATGCAGGGCCTCAATAAAGGGAAATGTGTGTTGGCAGCAGTACCGCACTATGGTTTCTTCCCTACTCCAAGACCCTATTCATCAAGCACATCTGGCCAGAATATCAAAGAATTCATGGACTGGCCATGTCTGATGTGCCAGATCACTGAGTGGGAAAGAAGCAAAAATATGTAATATCTCCCAGCTGCTAGTGACTGGAGATGGAAGCCAGCACTGTAAGTCTTGACAGGTATGGAGGTGGAATGACATGAGATGGATAGTCAGATTATAAAATTAAAAGAATGAGTAGTGTTGGCACACTTAATTACCTCCTGTGGTGCTCTGTATCACTCAAAGCACACCTGCCATCATACACACATTCCATAGCCCTTGAATTAACAACACATGCATTGGCTTCAAAGTTACCTTTACTCTCACTGCTAGTTAAAATGTAATTAAAGCTCTGGCTCAGACTTAGACTTTTTCTCTTGTTTGCACCAAAAATGGTCAGTGGACTAAGCCTCTATACTCATCTGCTTAGAACTATTCTGTGTTTTTATGAGCTTCTCTAGAATGTTACAATAACAGACCAAAAGATCAATATTTTCATAAACTTTTATATACTATGCTGGGGAAAGAGGACTGGGAATCAAGAATGACAAATACATGCAGCTCCTGTAGAGCTAGCAAGCAAAACATCCTGTTGAAATATGAAAGTATTTGGACTCCAAATTGTCCATAAAAATAAATTTTTAACAATTTCTTAACTGATTTTTGTTGTTTGTAAAGTAGGTCTGGGAACTGTTAAGGAAGTTGAAAACTGAGTATTTTGAAAGAAAAAATGGTAATTGAGACTTGGATATTTGATACAAATGATCTTTCTTATAAAAATTGAAGATTAACATTGAATTATATTATTTTGAAAAGCTAACATCTTGTCAAAATTCCTTCATACTGTGCAGGACAAGTACTAGCCTAGTCCTTTGGTTTTAAAACCCCTGCTAACATCTTGCTTAAAATCTCAATAAAAGTCTTATAGTGACAGTATCATTATACTGTTGCTATAGAATCCATGGAAAGTGTATGTACATAAATATATGCAAGTAGTTACAAAAAAAAAAACATTACTGGCATCATATCATAATACATTCTTAGAAAAAACACACTGTAGCCTGCAACATTGATCTAATTATAATGTATTTCTAATCATCTTTAGGTCCCACATCTGTAATATGATATGGAAGGGAGGGATGTGCAACAAGATTGCTTACAAAGCAGTCAGGTAAGGTGGGGCTGTTGCTACCAAAAAAAAAACCAAAAAACCCCCCAACCAAAAAAAACCCAAAAACCACTACACTCTGCTTTCCCCAGTCCATCAGTACATTTCCTCTAGATCAACTCTTTTGTTAATGTAGGCTCTCTCTCAGCCAGTTAAACTCATTAACTTGATCAAATCTAATTGGGATGTGAGGGAATGTAGCATTCAGTTTTCTGCCTGGTTAGTGAGCTGAAATGGCTCACATAGGTAAATAGTGAAAGGCCCACAAGAGAGAAAGCAAATATGCCATGATCTGGAATGAAGTGAGGAAAAGAAAGAGCACTTCTTCAAAGAGTAGCAAACCGATAAGCTTACCCTGACTTTTCATCTGTCTTTTCGCTGTGAGTAACTGGGAAAAGAAAATCTGTTAGAATATAAAAAGATTTTTGTATTATATCTGGACTGTTCAATACACATTCTAGTGTATAGTCTTGTGAACACTTTCCTGAAGGTTATGTAGGTGTATGCTTAGAATTATTGTTTTCTAATTTTATAGAAATTAAAATGTGTATTTTTAAATGTATTAATTATATACATAATATGCAATTATACAATTATAATTACAGTTTATAATCAGTGATGTTAACCTGAAGACCACTGTAGATGGAGTCAGTGACCCACATCATAGCTAACCTGAGCATGGACAGACCTATGCAGCACTATCCTGCATGTAGAGAATGGCCTTCAGACCCATATTGTGCTGCTCACATCCTTCAGCTACAGGATAAACTTAGCCAATGATTGTAACAGAGGATCCTGCAGGCAGCTCCCACTTGTTGCTAGCAATCACACTGTCTGCATGGCCTTCCTTTGTCTAACAGTGCAGCAACAAGTTCATACCTGTATATCTTCTTTCTTTGATAGTAGAAATTATTAATAGAATTGGATTTGTTTTTAAAACATAGCTCAAATGACCAAGTTGGGGCAACCTTACCATAGGTGACCTCTGCACAGTGTGCTGCATCCTGATTAGATGCCTATTTGTTACTCCAAGACTCAGCAGTTTCAGCACCCGAAGGGAAGCAAGGCTATCTGTAGCACCCTCTCTCTTTGTAGAGCTATAAATATCATTTTAAGATATACCTTGTAGAGTGTCTTTCTTACTGGGAATGTAATGAACCAGTACATCCTGGTGCAAAGTGTATTCCATTCCTCTTGATAGCATGAATGTTGTACAGTCTAATAATCATTCTAGCAAAGAGTGTTACCTTTATAAAAAGCAGAGTTGTTAAGAGAGAAGATAGTTAAATTCTTTTCTTCTATGAATTTCGTTTTTTTTTCACAAACTATGACTTAATTGCACATTCTGCACACTACTCTTGAAACTACTCTTTGAAAAAAATTTATAGTAGATTTCTAAGGCCAGAAGAATTTACACAGATTTTTCCCTGTATTCTGGATGACTTGAAGACTTGCCCTCAAACAGACCAGATCCCAGCATTTCTCATAACCTCACACAATAAAAGAAACACTGATCTGTGCCCTAGTCACTTCAGCACACTGAACACACAATTACTCTTAATAATGGTCATGAAGTTAACAATAATGAAAAAAGCAAGTGTCTCAAGAAAATTCCTTTTCCCTTCATCAATGAACATTTTGCATACCCTGGGAAGAACTGTAAGATGTATACTTACAACAAAGGTCTGCTTGGCCCTATGAACTTATGCTATAGGTCATACTGTTCCATTAATCATAGTGTTTTGACTCATATAGTTTCTTTCTGTGCTGAGACAAAAGAATGTAAAGTGTTAAATGGAGAGGAGATATGAGGAGACTCTGGATGCCTGACCCCACAGCAACGAAATTATCTGCAGTAAAAGCTTTTGGAGACTGAATTTTTATTTTTCTTCATTGTGACCTTTTTTTAGCATTTCATATTTCATTGTGAATATGTTTGAGCTATGTAGTGCCAAGACTTTAAAAGAAAATGTATCCTGTTAGGGTTTCTTCTTACAACTTTCTGTTCCATTCTTAAACTGCTGGATAATGTTTCAGAGTTTTCAGCTTATCCAGTTCAACTTTTAGAAAAGAAGTACTGTTACAATAATAATAACCCTGGTGATTCATGCAACGTGTAAGTGAATCCGAGGGAGATTCCCAACTCACTAAAAAAAACAAAACAAATAAGAAACAGACTCTTTTTGCGTAATCATGCACAGCAAATGCTGCAAGACTTAATATTTATTAGTTAAGGAGAAGAGTTCTTTTTTTGTCTTTCTAATTAACCTCACATAAAACAGGGTAACACATGCATACATAACATACAAATATATAGGAAGGAAAACTACTTGATGATGGGAGACTTAGTCAGCAAAGACTGGCTTAAGACCTAACACAACAGAGATTTTTTTCATACTGCTTAATGTAGCCCTTTAGCCAAATTCAATTACTAAAGACTAGAATTATGCTTCCTGACACTGTATGGTTTTTCACCAAACAGAAAAACAAAAATTAGCAGTAATTAAAGATGTCAGACGTCTCTGAGAGCTCAGAAAATGTAGTTCAAAGTAATTTGTTCTACTAAGACCCACTAATAATGTCCTAGCCTTTGCCACTCCTGCAGGATTAAGCGATTACATCAAGTTGTATCAATGATGCATCGAGTAACATTCTACACTTATGTCGCTTTTCTCCAAAGGTGCAGGTCCTGATATGTGTACATGTGTGTGTGTATGACTCTCTTTCATTAGATATGTGTGTGTGTGTGTGTGTGTGTGTGTGTAAGTGTATATTTCTATGTTTTGATACATACTTTCTCTTTGCAGGTACATGTATATATAGATGTGCATAGATACATTGTTTTTTATGTACACTTTGCACTTTCTGTGTGGATGAGGAAGATAAAATTGTAGAGATACACCCAAGACATTAAAACAAAGTTTGTCCAAATTAAGTTTGTCCTGAAAAGAAAAAGCATGCCCTTCCCCGTGACTGCAAAGCATACAGTAATGTATGGTCCTTCCAATCTAAGATTCAAGAAAGGTCAATCAGGGCTCCAACATGCTGGAATCCTACACTTGCCTTAGGCTAGTTGAGGGACAATTTTTTGTTATTGTGGAAGTAACCAGATATTTCAGCTTGTTCAGGGCCTCAGTTACTGCTTCTGCTGGCAAAGTAGTATCTTCCAGCACATCTTTGAATACCCTTTCTTTATTCCTCTGAGCCAGCATGAGTTTTGAAAATTGATGACTCAGCTGCAGATACTACAGTGAAGAAGCAAATTTTGCAATGCTTTGATCATCTCAGGAAAATTCTCAGCTTTGTAAGTCTTTTATCTTATACTCTGCCAGCATGATCTAGAGAAGATGCTAGCAGCAGCTAGCAGTAACTAGATTCTGTTAATATTAGTAGAATGAGATTTACAATCTACATAAAGAAAATTAATTTTTTAAAAATCTATCTTGATTTCCCTTGGCTCATGAGCTGGGGAAGATCACACTATACATTTGAAAACATAAAGTTTTAAAGGGCATGGATGAAATTTTTAATTGTTTGTTTTCTTGGTCTTGTTACATTTCCCTTAAAAATGCAAAACTCCCTGTTTTCAAGATTGCCTAAATCTATATCTAGCATAGCAAGGGACAAACAGTGTCTGTTGAACTCAAACATGCTTGACTGGTCATGGATATTTATAAAGCACTTCATATTTAACCTTTTCCTCTATTTTTGTACTAATCTGCAAGACACATACTGAGAAAGATAACAAGCAGTATTACATGATACAACAGGCAAGACATGCAGAAGTCATCAAAAGAGTTATTGCTATTGTAACAGGCTATCAGAGAATAGAGGAAAGTGAATAAATACTGCTTTGTTTCATGTTGGTGTAATACTATTGACTTTGGTGAGATTAGACATCTGAAAATTAGGAAAGATTTTATCCTATGATCTCATCTGATATATAAACATGGCAGACTCAAACATTTACAAAGACTCCTCAGTGAAGAAAAATTCAGAGGATGCAGAAACCTAAGGACTCTCATATATAAGGTGGAAAGACACTTGTTTTTGGAGGTTAATTTAGTACCATTATAATAGTATCAAGAATTTCCTTCTAGTTTTTAGTTCAGGAAACACATAAAACAGTCATTATGTTTGGAGCCCATTTTCAAATCATAGGACAGTAGCTGGCAGACTTTTGTGTACGAATAATACATTAAAAAAAAGCACTGAATATGTTGGAAAGAGTAGCATCAGAAACCACTGGATTACTTGAGTCAAGTGAAACCTTGAAAGATTTATTTGCACACTATCTCAAAAATGAACTTCCTTAACTGCCTGAACTTTCTAGTGCCTGATTGTTTTATTTCATGTGTTTATTAGATTAGAACAATACTCAGACACTGAAGTATATTTCTATATTAGCTGCATAAAGACTCTGAGAGAGTTTAAGTATGAAACCATTGAGTAAGTAATCCAGAAACTGCAGTCTTTGCATTTTGGAGAGGACAGCAGTGGGAGACGGTTTTATATGCATAGTAAGCAATAATGTCTAACCCAAGGTTGCCTAACTCAATGGAAATACCCAAAGTCTGGTTTTGTAGATATTTATAACTTTTTTAAACTTATTGTTTTGATTAAAAATTTCCATGGTTGTCCTTTGCTTCTGTTTTCATTTTAGTGTTGCTGAAAATGGCTCAGTTGTTTCCAAAAATGAAGTTAAGGAAAAAATTTCTGCCAATATTGCGAACATTTTCCAACTATTTCACTGAAGTATTTGTTGAAGAATATTTGTTCAGAAGAACATAATTCTAGGATCAGAGGTGTGTGTCCTGTTTTACATCCCAATCTTAATTTGCTCCTTCTTGCTTTTGTGTATAAGGGTAGAATAACTCATTAGTTAATATGACTCCCAGCAAGAAAATGCTATTAACTAAATTCACAGTGGTGTTCCACATTCTGTGAGGATTCCAGTTTATAACTTGGGGAAGAAGAACCTAAAATTAAGTCATTATCTTTCAGAACAGGCTGGGCTTCTTCACTGTACCCAAATAAACCTTGGGTTAAATTGAATTATTTGATTGGTTTACAAAATTTGGACAACATGAAAAATGCTGAATTTTATTATAAGGAAAAAAAAAAACAAAAATAAGACCAATGAAAACAACATGGGAAATAAAGATTAATCTATTATACCATAGGAATGCAGTTTTTAAATCGCTTGACTTTCATCAACATAGTTGCATATAATTGAACACCTAGTACTTTTCTGGTAAAGAGGTCACCATGTAAAAAGTCAAATACCTAAGTAAAACGTAAAGATAGGCAAGTATTAGAATATTATAACCTTCCAAAAATTGTCCCACATCTACAAGGGAATGAAGATACATGTGTCTGTTTGATTCCCAGTGAGACTAAGGGCTTGGAAATTAAGTAGAACTGTTAGAGTGATTGAACTCCTGTTTTATAACAAAATGTGTAATTGAAAAATGAATACATTGTCTAGACTTACCTGCTGGGATTCACAGCCATAAAAATGAAGGTTCTGATCTCCTGATCTTGCAGTTCAAACAGCTCATTAGAAGTGATGTTCCCCATGGCTCAGTGTCAAGGCTAGTTCTGTTTGTTATTCTGTTATTAATGATCTTGGTGAGGGTATTAAGTGCACCCATAGTAAGTTCACACATGAAACCAAGTGTACTGGGGGTGTTGATCTGTAGGCAGGAAGGCAGGAAGGCTTTTCAGAGGGACCTGGACAGGCTGGAGCAATGGGCTGAGGCCAATTGTATGAGGTTCAACAAGGCCAAGTGCCAGGTCCCACACTTATGCTGCAACCCTGTTCAACGCTACAGGCTTCGGGTAGAGTGGCTGAAAAGAGATCTAGTGGAAAAGGACCTGGGGATGTTGACCAATAGCAGTTGAATATGAGCCAGAAATGTGCCCAGATGGACAATGAGGTGGCCAATGGCTTCCCAGCTTGTATCAGAAACAGTGTGATCAGCAGGACCAGGGAAGCGATTATGCCCCTGTACTTGGTGCTGGTCATGCTGCACCTTGAGTACTATGATCAGCTTTGGGCCTCTCAGTACAACAAGGATGTTGAGGTGCTGAAGCTTGTCCAGACAGCCAATGAACCTAGTGAAGGGTCTGGAGAACAAGTCTTACAAGGAGAAGCTGAGGAAAAAGGGATTGTTTTGTCTGGAGAAGAGGAGGCTGAAAGAAAATATGATCACTCTCCATCTGAAAGGAGGTTGCAATGAAATGGGTGTTGGTCTCTCCTCCTAAGTAACAAGAGATAAGGTGACAAATGGCCTCAAGTTGCACTAGGGGAGTTTTAGATTAAATATTAGGAAAATTTTCTTCACTAAGAGAGTTATCAAACATTGGAACAGACTGCCCAGGGAAGTGGCGAAGTCATAATTGCTGGAAGTATTCAAAAAGACGTGTTGGTGTAGAGCTTAAAGGCATGGCTTACTGGTGCAGGGTTAATAATTGGACTCAGTAATCTTAAAGGTCTTTTTCAACATATGTGTTCCTAAGATTCTATGAAAACTTTTTCTCCTTTCATAATATAAAAAAGATGAGCATAGCCATTGATATGTTTTGCTCTGATATGAATAAAAATAGATTATTAAAAAAAAATATTAGCGTTTTAAATGCTACTGCAAAGTAAGATAAATAGAGCATGTGATGTTCAGCCACAGAAATAAGGAAAGGTTCTTTCTTTAGTTGTCTGGACTTTGACTTCAGTCTAGTTCTAGGAAAAGAATTCAAGTTTTTGTAATTGAGAAATACATTCCATTATTGATTCATAACCTTAAGTAGGTGTCTAGTTCACCACTGTCAAAGTGGCTACCTACACACTTAAGTGATTTGCTAGATTAGGGCATTAGGTATTTTTCAAGTCATATGCCAGGACTATGTTTAGAGCAATGTGATGCGATAGCCTTCTTAGCCTAAGGTATCCTTTTCTGATTAGGAAAATATTCCTCTCTTTCCAGCTTTTCTTGGCAAAGAGTCAAACTTTCTGGTTCTTAGCCCATTGAATCTTTCACAGGAAAACTAATGCACTCCCCAGAACCTTTTTGTTTGGTTTGTGTCAGGTTTTGTTATCATTTTAGCAATCAATCAGTGCAATACTTTTAACAAGCATGCAGTACTTCTTTGAGATTTGCTTTCTATCACTGCAAAATAAAAAGCAGATTTGCTGGAGCAAATCAAACATTTTTTATTTAAAAGAGAAAAAAATCTAAAGTAAAATGAGGCAAAATCAGAGGCAGCTTAATTCTTAATGAACCCATATAGCTTTACATATAAGGGTACATTTTCTCAGAAATGCAAACTAGATCCATTGAAGGATTTAGCACATAGTCCTGTACCTTATTTTACATTACTTCAGAGCTAGGTTGCAGCTAGAAGGAAGAAAAGTTTAAGACCAAAATCCATTTCTGATTTATGTTTGAGAAACTACTTTTCTCCTAGCTAACTGAAATTCTATCCAGAAAAAACTTAATATGAGCTATGCTGTGCAGCTACAGTCTGTCCCAAATTAAAGCCTAATGTGCTTGCTCTGAGGACAAATACTCATTGATGTCTACACAAAGTTTAAGAAAAAGAGACAGATGGATAAACATGCTATTTTTGCATATCTCTTCACTGCTTTTCCCCTCCTCCTTCTACTCTCCAATCAAAACATCTGTAATTGATACTTTCATGGAGAGACTTCTTTGTCTCACAAATACCATGCTGGGTTCAGTTGCCTCCTCTTCTAAAAAGGAACTAAAACTATATCTTGCAGAAGTGCTCTATTGCAGGTCTTCTAGGGAAAGGTGACTTTCTGTGTCCCTCATACTTAATCCAATTGAAGAAAATTAATATTTGTATATTAACAGAGCAGATTCAAGTGTTATATCCTATAGCCTGTACCGGTCTCCATTTTTTACTGAATTTTGCTCCTGTTGTCCTGTGTGAAGTTATTTCAGCATCACATTCTCTGATGATTAGATAGCATCTATCCAAATACATGTTCATTGATTTGCATTTCATTTTCTCTTTACAGGATTACCATTTACAAAAGTCATGTAAAGGATGATGAAAAAAATGAAAATTTGTTTATCTTCCAATCTTTCCTCTGAAAGATCTTAGGCTTTCAAAGTGACAATTCAACTTGATTTTTCACAATTTTCTCTGGTTTATTTTTTATTAAAGTTTTGGTTAATAAAAGAAAAGTTTTCTGCCCTAAACAATTTCCTTTTTTTTCCCCCTCAGTTTAAAAGGATCTTCTCTATTCCTAAATTCTTTCCTCGATTAGCTTCTAATCCAGTTCTGTTTAGAACTCTTTCCTATCAGTGTTTCCCTATGGTTTAAATACAACTTCAAATAGATCAGTTTAGGTGCTTTTTTCCTTTTTTGAGGAGCTCAAGTTGTGACTTATCCCATACAGTTCCCTGATTTTTCTGTTCTAATTCCTTACATTAGCCAGTTCACACAGTTAACCAAGGCTTCATTTCTTAAAAAAAAAAAAGTTGAATGTTAAATGATTTATACTAAATGATTTTAAATACTTAATGTTAAATATTTAAATATTAATTATTGAGTCTTAGATACTTTTGTACTGGAGAATGTGTGTTTTGTTTAATTACTTTTGGGCTTCTATTAATTTAAATTCAATGGACATATTAGGGCTCCATTCAAAATTACTTTATACACAAAGTTTCTATACAGTGTCCTTATTACTTTCTAATAGCTCTTAAATATCTTAATTTCTTCCTATCAGTATTACTGATGAAGATATTTATTATTTCCATCACAAAGATTCTACCATTACTAGTATCATTTACTTCTGAGAAATCACTGATTTCCATAATTACGTAATCCTCAATAGTACTTCTTGAGTAACAGTTGACAATCACATTGATTTCCAGTCCAGAGGAGGTAAAAAAAAATTCCATGTCAAGCTTTGTTTTTATACAGCTTTGACTTAATTAGTTCAGGGTTTTTGTTCAGTTATCTATTAATATCTGCATTTGAGACTGACTTGACATAAATGTAATTTTTTACATCTTTACCTTTTTTTTTTTGAGAAGTTTTTGTGACTTATGTTCAACAAATACTGAACCTTCACTGCCTCTTAATTTTGTTGGGTTTAGTTTTGTATCCTGTAGTATCTAAGACACTGACTACTCTTTAATTCTTCTATAAATATTTTTATTTAAAAGGAGGTAGCTCACATAAAGTGAGTAATCTTTTCCTGGCTTTAGCATAAATTTCACATCTGTTCTCTCTTCCACTTCTTCCTTGCAGATTATTCTTTCTCTTTTTCTTGCTGAAGATATCTTAAATATCAACCTCTCTTCTTGTAGTCTAGTCTCCAATGTCTTCATGCCACAGCTTTTCATGTTTTCTTATGGTGGTAGATAATCCCTTTTTTGGCTTTACCTCTGCATCCTACATGTCCTTACTGTATCCTCCAATGTACAAGATCTTTTCTGCCATCAGTTCCCTACAATAATTTCTTGTGACCTGACGATTTCACGTATATGTATGTCAGTGTACTTGTTCAGATGACATAACATCCTGCTCATCTCATTCATGAGACATCTGTAAATCCTCCTTGACAACTTGCTCATCAGACATTTCAATTGTGTCTCATTTTCTCAGATTCCTTTATTCCAAACGCTCTGTCAATGAGACAAAAAATGCAGATGTTGCTTGCAAGGTTTTCACTTGTGCTCAGTGTCAGCATCCACTCCCTTTTGCTGTCTCTTTTTCAGAATCTCTCACTGCTGCTCCTGGTTGTCACCTTTGAAAGAGTGGGGAAGGGACATATAAGAGCATGTTTCTTGTTTTCACGATACCATCAGTTTTGTTATTTGAACCTTTGCCTTTGAGTAGTCCTGCTGTCTTAACAGCTTCACAATTAAATACAAGGTAATAGTGAGACCAGAGGACTTCACCAGATGCTGATCTGTAGGATCTCTGTCCTCTAGGTAACACACATCTCCCAGGCAAACAACAAACTAATAAATTGCTTGCAAACCATATGCCTTGTGAACCGCATCATACTAAACATCTTTGGATTAACAATTACTACAAAAAAACCCAAAACCAACAAATATTGTCATTTTCCCTCTTCCAATGCAGATATTACATAAACTTTTACTGTTTCTTTGTATGCAGGAGAGAAGTAACTATGAATATTGTTCACACAAATGTTTTACAGATAGATACTTAAACTAGACACCAGTAAATTCTATGTTAACATCATGTAAGAGCATATTTTCTCTATGACTTAACAATTACATGACTTGAATTTTATTAGATGATTAAGTTTCTGTTCTACATCATGGTCACAGAGCACCAAACCAAGGCAAGGATATCCAGAAGGTTTGAATTTCCTCAGTTTAACTTTGCACTCAGTCTTCAAACTGTATCAGGGACCATCTGGTCATGCACAGCCAGAGCCAAGCTCAGACAAAAGCACAGAGTCAGCCTGAGCTCTGTATCATGCCCTCTAGCTAATTTGACAGGACAGAAATGTTGGCATGGGCTTACAGCACCACACAGATCATGTTGTACCCATTAGTGATGCAGAAGGACACCAAGCCTGTTCATGCAAGAAGGAGCAACTTCAATGGTAGGGAGGAAGAAATTTCTCCCTACACATCAAATATATCTTGATTCAACCGTCTTCTCAGAGTGGTTTGGAACCAACATTTTCCTCTCACATTGGCTATGGAAACCAGAAGATGCTGTCTCCCAAGAAGCAGGAAAGCAGCAGTCAGCAGCTGGAAACAGCTGGCACCCACACAGCTCTCAGTGATCTACCAGCTGCTGGGTTGGATGAATACCATTCAAAAATTTCTCTGTCCTCGGCCCTAGTGCTTTCATTGGTGATCCTGCTCTATTTCACAGTTAGTGTGTTTTCTCAGACCAAGGTTTATATGGGTAGAGATGCATTGAGGGAGAACTGGAACAAGTATTTCATACCATCCTTCATGTATCTCGGAAGGAGGGACAGAAGGCTGTACCTCTCCAGTGCTTAAGCCTCTAACTGCAAATGATGGGTGAAGATGAATCCCAGGGGGAGGTAAGGAGGAAAACAGCAAAAGTTTCATACTTAGAGACTCAGAAAGTCCAGTTGACTTCATCAGCATCTGTTGTTTTCTTTAGGAAAATTATTTTACTGGCTTTGGCAGTTCTCTAAACTTCTATATTATATAGAGTTCCTAGTCACCTCATACAAGGCTTTATTTCTGCTGTTCAGGGTAAGTCCATTTTCAAACGGAGATCTACATGTCTAAAATAGTAACACAAAGAAAAATTAACATAACCTCACGTATTTATGCATCTCCAAAATGTTTGCCTTTTCTAATACTCAGTAATCATCAGCACTCATTGATGAATTACAATAAAAGAACACACTTTTTCCACAGCACTGCTTTGCGGGTTTTCCTGCAATTGAAGCCTTATTTTGCTTTGTGATATGGAAAAAATATTTTTCTCTCTTTTTAATAATTTAAATCTTTTGGACAAAATATTTTACAGATCTCAGTGTCCCTAGCATATTATACAATTTCTTATTGCATGTGTATCTTTTCTACCAGGTGTATGTAATTAACACCTCACATATTTGAATTTGATAGGTTACCTTAACAATCATATAATGATTAAAAAATTTCATTTGACATGAATAATAGGTTTGGTATGTGTAGTAATTCCAGCAATTCCCTGCTTCCCTCACAAAAGCTAATGAAGTCACCCCATATTCTGGCCTTTACCACTGGACTGGCCATCATACAACAAGCCAGCCTGCTTACCACATCTTTTATAGGGCCATCAGTTGCCAAATTTCAGTTTGCAACGTTTTAGGGCTCGGTGAGCCTCCCATAGCTGGAGATTTTACCCAAATGTAAAATAGGCCTCGTCCTTGTTACCAACTTACAGCCAAGAGTAGTAGAAAAACACTTAGTCATTTTGGAGTTTAGCAAAAGAGAAAGAACAAGAGAGACAGAAAGACCACCCAGGGGCAATTCCACCATAATTTAAATGAACACTTTGTGGAGATTGAAGAGTTTACTTTATTTCCTTTCATTTGGAAACACGTTTTGCTTTAATATCTGTATAGTTTTTTACTAACTTTATTTATCTCTTTCTCCAAAACTTTTGTAGACTCATTCTAGATTATTTCCATTGTTTACATCCATGATCTGTTAAAGATTTGGAAGTTTTATACAGCATGGGTCAAATTCTGGTTTCAGTTTGTGCACATGCAATTCTGATACTCAGAAATATTACCTAATTTCTTTCTGTAAGACAAGTACTAACACTTTACAACCTATTGACTAATTCTGAAAGCTGGATGGAAAAAAAACAATTACACAATATCCTTGTGAAACACAGAGGGAGATGTGGGGTTTTTTTTTTGTTTTATATAGGAATGAACTGTTAATTGAACTGAAGTGGTACAAAGTTTGAGCGTGTGGCGTGACAATAAAGTTAGCTCAACTGACCTTGTCCCTTTGTGTGCTACAGTGAATTCCAAGATGAAGCTATGGTCTGAGGCAGTAGATCAAAAACCCGTATCCAGGCTCCCTGTGGGAAAAGGGTTGGATCCAACCCAAGATAAGGCTCCAGCTGTGCCTCCCTGCTCCCATCAGACAGGAAACTCAGAAATCTCAGTTAATCTAGCCTAACCACAAAACTTTCACAGCTATATATTAAAAATTTTCTCTTTTCAAAGTGTCTTGCTTTATTAACAACTGAGATTGGTTAATCTTGTATGAACAATTTTCCCACTGTCTATCAAGTGTCTTTGTCTTCTGCAGAGCTGTATAGTAAACATATGAACACAGGCTCTTCCAGAAGCCATACTATGTATAAAACATGCTTCTGTGATATGTTTAAGGCAAACTGCCTGTTAATCTTTTCTTCGGCTTGTCACACCGTTTTGTGTAAGTAGAAAAAGAAACTTTGGTATTTATATGCATAATGGCTAAGAAATCTTTCCCTTGTTCTATTAGCTGGGGCCCTACTCAAGTATTGCCACCTGTAGGAGGCAACATCAGCCACAGTAATGCCATCCAGAGCCAAAACAATGACGTCTGACACAAGGTGGTTTTTGACAGACAGACCAAAACACAAAGAGAAAGGCTGCTCTGCAGTTATCAGGTCGTTGAGGAAGCATGAGTGTCTTTCAAAGAAACTTTACTGGTGGCAAGATTCAGCAGACAAAAAGACATCTAGATACTATGAACAAACATTCAAAGTAAACTTTACAATTCTTGGAAGTTTCCTTGTCAAAAGGCTCCAAGGACATAGTCCTATTTCTATTTTCAAATGAAAAGCCTTTTCACCTTAGACAAGCTGCAGAGTGGGCACCCCACCACCAGCAGCTGCCTGCTGGACACTTGCCACAGAGTAATTGTTGCTTTACATCTGTATCAGTGAAACACCATGCAGTTCTCAATGTGTTTTACATGCTTGCAATACATTTCATTGGTGCATCTTCCTCTGTTACTAAAGCCATGATCCCTCTGTTTCCAGCTGTTCTGCATTTCCACTCATGTTTTCAGAGCTTAATTACTGTCTCAAAAAAAGTTGACATAGGCTCAGTTTTAACAAATAAATTCTCAACAGAAGTAAGCACTGCAACATGAACTTTAAATTATAATCATGTTTATCTTCCATTATTTATACAAAATATTTCTTATTTCTACTTCCTTAAACAAGCAATTTACACAATAAGTTTGGGAATTGGACTAGATGATCTCTAAAGCTCCCTTCCAACCCTTACCATTCTATGATTCTATGATTCTAAGAATTTTAAGATGTGAGATTTTGTTTTGCAGACTGAGAGGTGGTAAAGACGTAAACATATGAGCTCTTTTCAATTGGCATTGCAACCTCCTTCTATTTATTATGATATCTATAATGCACTCACTATCTGAAAATAAATTTTCTTCTATTCCAAAGTTCAATTCTGTTGTAGTCATTCGCTTGCAAGGGCAATGATACAACAAAAAACATGTATTACTGCATGTAGATTCATGTTTATATACACATTTCACCAAAGTTTTCTAAGATTTCTTCTGTTGGTCTAATTATCATCAAAATTTCTATATTATATCATTACTATGGATGTCATGGCCATGTCTCTATTGCATTTTACCATTTTAATTACTATCCAAAAATCTTACCAAATGAAGAAATAAATCACAAGGAAATATTTCTAACATCTCATATTTTATAGTGAATGAATGTCTGATACAAACATAGAACAGAGTCTTAGCTTGTGCTGTTAGGCTGCCTAGTAGGTTTATACCTTGTGACAATTCTCATGCGTCTATTCGTTTTACTCGCACTTCCCATTTTTTTTTTATTTAGAATAGTTCAAGAACTATTATCATTGATCACTTACAATGCAAGATACCCTTAAATCACACACATAAAGAAGTAAAGTTCTGGGTTTTTTTTAAACAGATGTTTTGTTCTTTTACTAGGTCTTGTGCAGGAAGTTGATTTCTATGAAAACAATCACTGATGTCCAGAAATTACAAGAAAATACTTGGGTTTTTTCAGATTTTTAAATATTTCCGTAATGGATAAAAATGTTATGGTACATTACATAAGAATTACATTCAAAGTTGTAAGGTTTTCTCTAGAAGTATAGGTTTTTTTCAGACATGTGAGGAACATGGTCAAACACACTGAAAGACAGAATAGAGGTAGATCTATCTTCTTGGCCAGAGTAGTTGAATTCTGGGCTTCACTGAGTTCCCTACCAGAGGAAAAAAAAAAAAGAAAAGCTTGTTTTCTTAGAAATGGAGGGGACTACAAATATAGACATCAAAAGCCAAAAAAAAAAAAAAAAAAAGGAACAAACATTGGAACAGAAAACACTTCAAATGGGAGATTGAGCAGAAAACCTTCCTCCTCGTGCCAGCCGAATGGTTTGTATTTAAAAATCTTAATTTTAATGGAACACGAAGATCATCAATTTAAGCTCCTCAGATGGTCCCAGTTTTGTCTCTGAATTGTAATCTGTAGGGACCAGCACTATGGTAGAAATTTCAGGCCCCACTAGTTTTGCTGAAAAATAATTTCACCTTTGAGGCTAAAGGAGAAATTAAAAATCCCAATTCATTAAATTACCTGCAAGGTTAAGTGACAGATGTAATGGACATCTTTCCTCCTTTTTTTTTTTGTCCTGGTCTTGGTTTGCTTTTAATATTTTGATAGTTCTATTTAAGGATCCCATTTGATAGTCATTAGTTTTCAGGGCTAAAAAAGACAATGACTGAGTAGCATTTTAGATTACATATTTAAATATTTACATTTAGATTTAATTCTGTAATATTTAGACAGCTTTATCCATTTATGCCTGCATACATACATTCACATTATTTTTCAGTTTTGTTTCATTTAAATAACAGTTTCACTTAAATTTTCTAGTGTTTTTTAATCGGATCGAGAATATGTTCTCAAAAGTCCGTAAATGGAAGTAGAGTAGACACATTTCTAAATGCAGGCATATGGATTTTAACATACAGGATCGCCAGCCTACTCAATGATTGCATGTTATTTGCTGTGTTGAACTGATGAAAAGAAATGAAAATCCATTATTCCTACATTTTACATTAATTTATTAATAATCAGAAATTGTTGTTACAAACAAGTTATGTAATCAAAATTAATGATAAATTGATGTCTTTGCTGGTCTGCTGGAACTGATGACTTCATTATGTACACATAGATATCCTTTGAGTAAACCCCTTGATATTTGCTCTCCAATTGCCATGCCACAGAACTTTAGTTATTCTCCTTGACTGGAAGAGCCAAGCTCTACAGCTGCTTCACCCATGGAAAATTTTGGTTCACTGTTTATTGGAACACATTTTGAGACAAAACAATGACTTATGGATCTGGAATCTGCTGTCTGAAAATATGTTACTGAACAATAAAAAAATCTACACAAACTGAAGTCACATCCAACATCTAATTAGCTTGAAATGTTTTTTTTTTTTAAAGTTTTTACACTGCTTCACCGCTTCTAATACAACATACTGTGCTTTTTCTCTCTTTTTGATGTACTTCCTTAATCCACATGTTCTACCAAAATGGCTGATCTTAAAATGGTTTCTTACTTTGAGCCATTTTGAGTTTTATTTTTATTTCACTAAGCTTGGCTAAAGCACTTGTAAGGTGAAGAGGTGTGATTCTGAGACTCATAGGTTTATATGATAATTCAAGTTGGAAAGGAATCATATATATCTTTCCTAGATAGTATCCTGGCTGTAGTGATTATTTAATATTCCATCAGCTAGTTTCTGATCTGGAAGTCATGTAACAAAACACATAAACATTCCCTGCATATCATACAGATAACATCCCACTACTGCACTTCATAAATTATACCTCAAATAGCACTGAGGATAGTTTAAATTAAAATAAAATTAAATAGATTTAAATAAAACAAAAGTAATAAAGAGATTTAATCAACATCTGGATGATATCAAAATCAGAAGTTTTTTAAAATCATTTAATATCAACAGTTCATAGAAAAAATACATTCAAGTTTTCATGAATTGTTATTCAGACTGTACATTTTAAAGTTTTCCATAAAATATATTTTATGCTTCCTGTTTCAGTTTATTTTTCAATCTTCCTTCTCCTTGATGAGGAATATAGAAAGTATTTAATATAAGAATATTGTAAATATATATAATATTGCAATACCCTTTGTCTCCTCAAGACATCTTTCAACTCATTAATTTTTTTAGTCTATTTTATTTAAAACATATTTACTTTAAACAAGATATCCTCAGAGCTGAGTACATCCCAAATATTCCCACTGGCATAAATTAAAAATCCCAACTATGAACATAGATGCTTGTTGTTATTTTTAAGAGGTTGAGAATCATGTCTAAAAGAGAAAAATTTCTTTGTTACATTTTTAATTTTAGTCCCTCAAGAGAAGTTATGAATGTATGTATTTTTTTCAATTTCTACAGCATGGTTCAATTATTTAATTTTGCACTTCATTTATCACAAGTCTTTGATCTGTGAATAAACATATATCCAAGTCCCAATACTTGAGAGAAGGATAGTAACAAGGAGATGAATTCTGTATTTGGTTCTGACTGCCTAACCACCTAAGGATAGATACTAAACAGAAGATCCATAGGGGCATATTCAAAGTATAATTGTATACTGTATACACCATCTGTGATAAAGCAGTCCATGCCTGGGTGTTTTTAGGTGTAGGTGCCACTAAAATAAGACTATTCAACAAGTATCGCTTTCATGCAGTCACAGAGCTGCACAGAAACTCAGATGCAATGTCCAGGTTACTGGACATGACACTGTTCATTCATAGATAATAATCTAAGGTTACTGTCAATTTCTGTGTTAAGGGAAAAGGTGAGTTAGAAACCATATGTTATGGCTACTCATTTCAAGAACTTATACTACTGTGCCAAAAAGGAATAGATGGAAATAGATAAAGCAGTAATCATGTTAATATTAGGCTTCCAAGCAATTGCCCCTAAGATCTGGAATTTACTTGTGAAATTTGCCTGAAATGCAGTTTTCCTCTCCTGTAATTGAAAGTGAAAGGACCACAGAATTGCTATGTCTGAGGTGACAGATTGTGGAGTAAGGGAATTTATATTTGAAGGATGCTTATATTTAATGAGTACCTACCTGCCAATGCATAAAAGTCAAATTATGTGTGACCAGGACTAAAAAGAGAGAGATGTGCACAAGATGTTCATATAAGAGATTTAAAATATTCTTGAGCTTCTTTTCACTTGTTAAAGAAATTTTCTCCACATTCCCAGAATCATTATGCATCATTTGAGAGATTTTGTTAATAATTTTCAACAGTAAGAGAGCAGTATTGTCTTAAGGGGAAGGGAAAGGCTTTCAGTCTGAGTACCATTCCACAAAATAAGAACACTGACACTGGAGAAACGTTGATGAATCCTTAATTGCTTTTCCCAGCAAAACTACCCTGAATATTTCACAACCAATGGGCTTGAGGAGGATGGTGTCTATGTATTTCTTGACATAGTTGGTCTGGAATTACTGCCAGAAATATCATACTCACCTTGTGTTTCTGTTTCTACATTGAAACTGATATAGGAATTGCATCAAAACAAAGAAAGACAGCTCAGTTTGGAGATTAAACACATAAAATGCAAATGTAGACTTGATATTTTCATTTAACATTCATGTAAATATTATGGGAGGGAAGAAGAAATTATTATTAATCATCTTTCTCCTTTTTCTCTAAACCTTATCTTCAGGATTTATTTGCTATTTTTTTAATAAACAAGATTTTTTTTTAAAACAGGAAAGTTATCTTCTTTTGTAAGCAATGTGAGAGATCAGATGTGAAAGACAAATGAGTATACAAGAGTCTAAGAAGTATAAACTATGCTTTTTGAAATAAGTAGAAATCCTGTAAGCCATACTAGTGGTAATAACACTAAATCTTTAAAGTAACTTTTTGTTTCTAAACAGTTTACATGTTTTTAGCCAAATTCATTCCTTGTGTATGTGTACTTACATGGATTTGTTCCAAACAGTAATAAAAGCCAATGGTAGGAAAACTCTCACAGCAGACTCCAGATCAGGAGTTGACCTTGTATGTTAACTTGTAGATTAGAGGCATGAAAAAATTTTTTTTTCACAAAATTCTTCAAAACAAATGTTTTATGCTATCAGTCCACAAATACTAACCATATCTTTCCGGAAAAAAAAAAAAAAAAAAGATAAAGTAGGATTGTAAACTTGGTAATGAATTGCATATGTCACTGTACAGCAACAGGTTGCATGTTGAGTCAGAAATTTTAATCACTTTTCAGATTAATTTTAAAACCCCCTATTGTATGTATTACAAGATGGAGGAGTTAATCAAAGCGTGTAAAAATCATACATATAAAGTAAAAATATAGCATTCATATGCTTATTTATCCACATTCTTTCAAATAAATGGTATTATGATTATAGTTTCTTCACAAATTCAGCTGTTCTAACGTCAGTGGTCTACTGACCCCTTAAAAGTCCTAATGTGCACAAAGAGAGGGCAATAGCAGTTAGCCTAGCCATGAAGTGAATCTATATCTTCAGCTATGGTGGGTGAATTCATCTCCCTGAAGATAGTTGCAAAACATCTAACTCTAAGCCAAAGAAAGGCTGTGATTATGAGAATGCTAAAAATATAACCAGGTTGCTGGCCTAGTGGAAGCAGAAGTACAATTCCTTGAATGTAATCTATAGGGCTATACAGTACATGTCAATCATTACTGCCTATGTGTAAAATAATGGATGACAGATTAGAAACACGTGAAGTTACAGCTATAATTGACATCCCAAAGAAAATATTCTCCTTGATATAAGCAAAGATTGGCTTCTAATGAAAAAATGAAGTTAATAATTACTCATGGTTTGGGAGTTAAAGCAGTTGATTTAGTCAAATTGAGTGCTTCTAGAATAATCTAGTAAAAACAAGCAGTACACAGCAGCAAAAGTGTTCACATAGTGTAATTTTGGAGACATATATGTTGTAGGGCAAGGACTGTAAAGGGAACTGGGTGTAAACAAGATGTCTGCCACATTGAGCACCTTGTTTAAAAGGCAGATACTTAAATTCCCTTACAAGGATTCCCTGGCCTAGGAAATGAATAAGGTCGACTGACACGTTGTCATCTGTTTTGTGGGATGGTTAAGTATTGTATGTGAGCATGTCCATACATGCTCAGTAAATAGGCCTGAGCTCTAGCAAGATTCACAGATGATGCATTTCTCCATCTTCCTTAACTGGGAGACCAGATCCAATAAACATGATTAGACAGAGTCTAGTGACTGAAAATATGCCTGAGTTAGTTATGGCACTTTTCAGAGGAGAAGAGCTGGCAATGTTGCTGTTCTTGTTGGGTGACAGTCCTCCTAACAAGTTGATTCATTTCTCTGAGCCTAAGAAATATCTATGTAATCCATGCTAACAAGAAGTGTTTCAGAAGAAAATGGTAAGAGTAATATTTTTTACTCATATATTACTTTTTGGTGCCAGAACACATCAGAAATTCTTACAACCCAAGGTACCTGCTCTGTTTTGCAGCACTAGGCATTGTTGAACAGCACCAGGATCAGAACTTTGGCTTTCTTCAGTGCCACTACTATCATAGTACCACAATGCTGTCCACAGGCTCCATGAGCCATTCAAGTGTAGGAATATTTTAGGGCCCAAAATGCCCCCAAGAACCTGATTCTTGGCACCTACCTCAGAGACATGAATTTCACTTACTGGACAGAGCAGAACAGAACAGAACAGAACAGTCTCTAAAGGAGAAAGACTTAAGCTGTCCTTTTTATCTTTTAGAGAAAAGATTTGAAGGCAGCTGTGTACAGGCTAAAAGTAGCATGGGGAGCATTTTTAGTAACATCAAATACCTACCTTGCTAGAGTTCACAGAGTTGGACAAGTAAGTAGAATATTCACCTGAAAGTAGCCATTTTTTCAATCTTCTTGTTATTTCTTAATCTAAGCCAGTCCTTTGAGGTTGTGGGAAAAAAAAAAAAAAAGTCCAGATCTGAATGGTCTTAATATTGTGAGGAATTCTACCTTTCTTTCAGCTCCATGAAGTTTTAAGTAACAGGACCACATTTAGTCCCTATCTATCAGCAGCAAAACACTTCAACAAACAAAAATATCTCAGTGAATGATTGGCAAATTTAACCTACATAAGGAGCCTGCAAAGCTGTCCAGGCATTCCCATCATCTCATGACAATGTAGATGTTTTAACAGGCAGAAATAGAATAATAGACTCTTTTACTGGCTCATTAAATTCGCTTTAATAACAGCATCAGAAATAGAGCCATAATTGCTACATTTTTTATTATATGAATAAAATTAATTTATTGCATTTTCTAATTAAGTCATTGGACAAAACTACATTTAAGTTGAATTTCATGATTAACAGTCAAGGAAGACCCAAATCCGTTGTAGAAATACTACCACTAGAACTCTGGTACATATGAAAAAAAAAAAGGAGTATAGGTAAAAACACATAAGTATTGAAAAATGTAGTCCAACCTTTCCCTCTTCTTCCACCTTTCAAAATCTTGTTGAGTAGTGTTTGATATACAAAGCAATCTAAAAGCCTCAGGACCTTTAGGAGTGCATTAAAAGGCTTAGTAGGTAATATGGGTAGTAGCATCGTGGAATGTCAATGGGGATCAAGGTTAATGTATAGCATTATGTCTCTCCACTCTACACACTACTCTCTTCTTTCATAATTCAGGAGGCTAGACTTTTCTTCTTTAATATAAAAGCAAGAAATCCCAGCCTTACTCATTCTTCCTCAGGGATGGCTTTGCATTTGTAAATACTAATCAGTGCAAATTTTCATTTGAAAAAGTCCATATGCTTTTATCTTCCATGCTCTACAAAAACACATCTCCATCGAGTCACTGACTAGCTAATATAGTGAGAATAGAAAGGAGAGCTGAAAGTTACTGTTGGCAGCCCTTTTTTTCCAAACTTTTCTGAAAAGGGTTGTTTGACCAGATCGACTTCAACCAATTGGACTCCAAAGCACCACTCTTCAGTCAATACAGGAGTTTCTTCCCAACAAATCTTATCTGGGACAAATTACACTCATTCCCTTCTTAAGAAGGAGAGAGCAAAGGATAATTTGGTTCCTAACATCTGTGGTTCAATTAAGTACGTACATGTGGTTGAGATGAACACAGACCTTAGCTGGAAGCGCTACTGTAGGACAAGTCTGTAGTCATTGGATACTTAAAAACAAAACACCTAGAATTAAGTTAGATATTAGCTCATTGTAACCAGCAGCATTTTATATCCCCATTTAGCCTATTTTCTCTTTTTTAAAAAATAAAATAAAAATTCAGTGGAACAAACTCTTATTCTTTACTTGTGTATATGGTTTTGTTGTTAATGTCAGTATATAGATATAGTCTTGTAAACATTTGAATTATTTTACTTTGTTGTTTTTGTTTTCATTGGAGTATGAGGAAGACAAGAGAATATACAATTGATCTGAACACTTTAAAATGGTAAGCAATGGACAAATGAAAGAGATAAAATTCTGCACATGTGTTGGAGATAGGGCACCTTCCCATCTGTCCTTCCATGTTTGTAATAAGTAGACATGTGTAATATAGGAAACATCTGGATTAGAAAATATAATTCCTAAATTAGATCACCACAAATCAGTAACTAATGAAACACTAGGCTCTCCTCAGTGTTGGAAAGAATTATTCATTTCCATCTAAAATTGCAGGGTAATCTTTTCTCATGTGAATGGAATGTTTAGCTGCAATTATTAGATTTATTTACATTCATTCTATTTTTCTATCTAATCGTTCAGTCCAGATCAAATTAAATGGGAAATGCTAGTAAATTAATTTCACGGTATGCTTCATTGAAGTTCGCTTGAACAATTTTTGATTAAAACATTTGGGTTTTTAAAAAGCTATATGAGTCTTAAATGTTAATGTTTCTGAAAGTGTACATATCTCATAAATACTCTGAAACTGAGAATGTACATGCTAGTTCCTTACCTATCTCTGTCTGGTTAGAAGAGATGCATCTGCCATGAAATCTCCTGTTGCAGTCTACTCTTTATTATTTGTAAACTTTAGGAACTGCAGTGCATGGTCTTACATAAACTTTTCCAGTTCAGAAACAATGTACTAGACCAACTTTAATTGCCACATTTGACTCAAACAAGCACATTATTCTGCAACTTGGTTAAACGCATATTACTCAATATCAGTGAGCAAATTAGTAAGTGGTATGACAGTAAAAAAAAAAAAGAAAAAGAAAAGCATAAACCCTCCAAGCAGTAGTTCCTAAATATTTGTCCCAGATTCTTCATATGAGATGAATATTTTGTTTGCTGATGATCGTTGAGCTTTTAATTACACTTGACTAGAATAATTAGTCATTAAAGACATAGCACACTAGTAAATTTACCATTATCAATGGATATCTCACTTCTGCATTTTCATAGTATTATACATTTCTTTACCATAGTAACATTGCCATAAAATTTTTAATCTACTTTATACCAAATGGACAGTTAGTGAGTGATCAGATGAGACATTTCCTGTCCAATGTTGTTCCAGATCAAGATTTCTTTTTATAAGAACAGTACTGAAAGGAAAATTTAAGAGTGGTAATTGTGACAGCCATCCTGGGAGTGCTGGGAACCTGCTGGAAACTAAGCATAGTTTTCCCCAACTAGGAAACTGGTTTGCCATCACAAAAGTAGTCACTTTAAAAGCATTAAGGTAAGATCTCTTTTTTACCCAAAATCATTTAACCCCAGATGCTATTGGGAATAAGGAGATGGTGTTGACATCTGGAGAAGTCCATCTGTGAATTAATTACTGTCAGAATGAGTGTCTTTTTCTTTAAGATTTGGAGAAGTACTTGTGTAGATTACATGGCAGTTGCAATTTGAGGACACTTTGTAAGAGCAGAAAGATATTAATAAGCAAATTAATCAAGGAAAGTACAAAAGAAAACAGCAAGCTCATTTTTAAAAATTCAGAAAGTATTGCAAATATAACCCAGATGAACTGCTAAACTTAAAACTTTCTCCATGCAAAAAAAATCTTTAAAAAAATAAATTAGTATTTACCATGTGCTTAGTCTTTTAAGATTTCATATCTTGAAAAAAAGTACCCCACAACTAGTAAATACTCTGCCTGTGCACTTGATTTGCATATAACAAGTAAGCAGACACAAAAACACTAATATGTACACATAGCATCACAAATCTTTTCTCTTTCTGAGTCTTCTCAAATATTTTGAATACATGAAATCAAGCTTATATTAGGGCTTTTTTGGAATGAAGGAATTAGAGATGAAACTGATTGTGATCTAAGGAACTAATCGTTTGACTTAACAAATATGCCATTCTTCATCATATAGTCACAGTATTCATGCCTAATTGCATGTTTACATTGGTGCGTTTTAATAGCTAGAATCTCTTGATAATTATTAATATTAATTCCATTAATGAATTTGTCTTGGGTAGGGTTTTTTATATTTCATCCCTTACAAGATCAGACATCTTGTCAAGAGGTTTTCACTAGGGAAAAGTTCTTTCTTGAAAGAAATTTAGGGTCAAAAATGTTTGCTGGAGTAGGCAAATGCAGGACAGTTCTTTTTTATTGCTCTACAAACCTCTTTTGCATTTTCTCATGCTGCTGCACTTGGTGTTTCAAATCAAGATCAAGGAGTGCTTCCTACTGTTTTGGGCTTGTATTAATTATTCTGCACATCTGTTCCTTCAAAACAAAGACCACAGATGTGAATGCTTGTACAAAAGGCAAAAGTGGGGCGGTTTACAAGTATTTTACTTGCCCTGGTTGTGTACTTGCCCTGGTTTTTGGTAGGTAGTCTACTTCAGGCTTCTCCATAACTCCTCCTAAGCTAAAGGCAAAAGGCATCAGGCTAAGACTGCTTTTCTTCCACCTTCCTGGAACTGTAACCTCTGAACTTTGCATTTTTCTTAAAATGACAGCATTCTCCAGTGAGCAATAACATAGATTACTTTTGTTGTACTATAATAAGATCACATTTTGTAATGTCAGCCCTACAATGAGATGTTCTGTAGATGATAAAAGCCTTCTCATAATGTTACAATCAAGTCAAGCTGACATGGTACACAAAGGAAATGAACAGACACATATGCCTTATGTAAGGGTTTTGCATGTAATTAGTTTTACATAGATTGAATTTTGGCCACAATTCCATCATTTTCCCCATTTTGTTGGATCCCTGTTGACATCCAAATAACTTTCTTTCATTGTAGACAGACACTTCTACTCTGACTGGCTGGTATCTGGTATTAATAGCTTTCATGGGAGTTGTTGGATACAAAAATGAGTGTACAGATGACCACAAAAAACAAATAAAGGGAAATTCTCTTCAAAACTAGACATGTGTTAAAATCAATCTGTGCAGCATTGTATGAGTGGAACAACTCCTCAGCAGTAGAAAGAAGGTGATGTTTCTTGGACCAGTCAGTAGTACAGCATTGAGAGCACTCACCTGCAAGCAGGGCAGCTAACATTCAGTTTTTTCTTCTACTTGATCTATGACAAGTTCATCTTAACTGAGCTACAAGATACCAATTTCATGGCCACAGGACAAATTGATATTTCTTAGGCAAGTGGGTTTTCCTCCTCTTTCTCTTATCTCACTTTCCTCTTTTTTCTCTCTCATCACTTCCAAGACTTTTTTTTTCATGATATAGCTGAAGAAAGAAGACAAATACTCTTAACATTTTATGATGCAAAAGGTCCAATTGTAAAGAGATTTGTGCATCATCTTTGAAAGTCTAAAGTTTTTCCTGACAAGCAATTGATACTAAAATATGAAGAAAAAGGAGAGGCTGGTCTGAAAAGCTCCTAATATTCAATCCATCTCTAATTTAATTTTTATTAATTCCAGCATACAGACCTGAGTCTTAAAGACTTGAGGCAGAAAGGCTGCTAAATAATCAAATTCAAGGTTTTCCACACTGTGCCCCAATGATAGTTGAGATGGTATCAAACCATGTCTACTGACCTGGCTGGTAGATAGAGATTGCTTCAGGTTCAGAGCAGAGCTATGTCAGATGACATGTACTCAAAGTAATTTGCTGGGACACAGCACAAGGTAAACAGAAAGGTATTTTGAGTACTTGAAATAACTTAGATTTTCCAGTATGGAAGAGAGTCCGGACCCTGGAGTGCCATGAGTTTTGTTTTCAGTGAAAAAGAAGAAATATTGACATACAGGAAAGGTAATGTAACCTAAAATGTTGAAAGAAAGAATTAGTTAACAACTTTACTGTTTCCATATTAGGAAATGAAGTGTTATGAACATTAGAATCAGATCATCTACCAAAATGGTGAATATTTACACATCAGCCAGAGACTGCAGTTTGACTGTGTTCCAACCCTCTGATCATCCTCACGGCCCTTCTCTGGACCTACTTCAACAAATCCATGTCTTTCTTGTAGAAGTGTCTCATAGCTGGATACAGTACTCCAAGTGGGGTTTTATGAGAGTGTAAAGAGGGAAAGAATGACCTGGCTTTACCTGCTGGACACTTCTTTTTATGTCGCTCAGGATCCAATTGGCTTTCCGGGCTTCAGGTGCACATTAGCAGCCCACAACCAGTTCTTCATCTGCCAGTATCCCCAAGTCCTTCTCCACAGGGCTGCTCTCAATTCATCCATCCTCCAGACAACTGTGAATTGTCCTGACAGATGCAGGACCTTGCACTTGACATTGTTGAACTTCAGGAGGTTTGCACAAGCCCACTCCTCAAGCCTGTCAAGGTCCCTCTGGATAGCATCACTTCCCTTCAGCATGCCAGCTGCACCTCAGAGTTTTGTGCTGTAGGCAAACTTGTTGAGGATGCACTCAGTCCCGCTGTTTTATGTCATTGATGAGAACATTAAATAATATTGGTCTCAGTAAAGACCCTTGAAGGACAGAACTTGTTAATGGTTTTCACTTGACCATTGAGCCATTGATTATATCTCTTTGGATATGACCATCCAGCTAGTTGGTTATCTATCTGACAGTCAATCCATCAGACCAGTATCTCCCCAATTCACTGGCCAGAATGTTGTAAGGAATTGTATAAAAAGCCCTACACAAGTCCAGATAGGTGACTTCTGTAGTAATTCTCTTCCTCATTGATCCAGTCACTGCATCACAGAAAACCACTAGATCAGTTAGTCATTTGCCCTTCATGAAATCACATACTTCTGGTACTTGTTAACACTAATATATAAAGTGAATACTTTTCTAAGAAGGTGCAAATAAACATTAGTGATGCAGTTGGATACTAAGAATGACTAGAAGTGATCTCTCTTGCCACTTTAAATTTTATATTTATTTAAAGAACTCATGTAAATATTTTAACAATTTAGAGATTTAAATGTCATACTATTACTATTTTTCAAACATGAGTACAAGTCAAATCATGTAGGAATACTACATGATTTTTCAGAACTTACTGTTCCAATACAGGGCACTTTAAATGAATAGACTGCTCCTTCATGGCAAAATGTTTGAGATTATACTATTAATAATATATCTGTTTCCTTTATGCTGCATTTTAAACAAATTTGCATTCAAAAATCATTTCTGTTGATGAGACGTAGCAGATTTGGAAGATGATGCATCAAAAGCAGCAAGAACTCAAGCTTATGGAAGATGTCAGGAAATCAATGGTGAAATTAATATCTTGTCAGGCTGTCTTAGGAGATGCACAGTTATCATCCTGCAGATTTTACGTATGTTTTTATAAATGCTATAAATAAACGTTGCAGGATCAGAATTTGTATGTCTGAGGCTCATCTTGTTGGACTGACTTTTGACTGAAGACATGTACTTTTTACTTTCCCATAGTAACAATTCCTTCCAGATAGCTGCTCTTCATCATCTTGATTCAATCTTTGATACTTTCAACAAAGATTTGTGTTAGAATCCCTGGTTAGATTTCATCTGTGTTTGCAGAGTGTGAATTATGAGAAGACATATTTTCTTTTTTAAACAATTTCTTCAACAGTTGTTCTATCTATCTTCGTAATACTTATTGAAATATTGTAACTTGGAAATCCAAAAAGGTCAAAGTATATGACTAACATTTAATCCAAACTTTGGAGGTCTTCCATGTCATTTCACTTCTCTTATTGTGTAGTACATTAAAAGTTTAATAATTGTCTTCTATTACAGACAAATGTATCAACATGAACTTCCAGTAGCCTTTTAATAAGTTATTTTGATAAAACACTGGTTTCTTCCTTTATATTAAAGTGTCTGAAGCTTAATAGGTTTGGCTTTTAGTATGAACATTTATCTTAGAGTTCCCAGAATAGAAGTACATGCACTGTACTGGATAGAGTTGAAATAAATGTTGTAGAATGTTTCTGGCTTGTATATACATGAAATGCAAACTTCAGTCTGAGATTTTGATTGTATTGAATTTACTTTCAGCAAGTATAATTTTAAGACATTGCATTAACTGTATTTATCTTCTGTGGAAAACAGTTTTCCAAATCCTGAAAAAAAATTGGATATTTTTTTTCAAAATATTTGGTTTCTCATTTAGATTTTCCCTTTCTATCTAAATGCAGATAAATACTATTAAGTAAAAATACCTACAGATTGAGAAATCTATAGACTTTCTGTGTAGCAAATTTGTAGAAACATATTTACTACGCTTCCAGTATGATTCAGTCCTTAATCATGTTTATTTGTAAGACAGAAGTTCTTTAAACAGTTACATTTACTTCTTTGGACTGTTCAACTTTTTTACAGGCAAATGTGGCAGCTTCAGTCCTAATAGTTTGGAGTCCAGGGGTTTTTAAAATATACCACACTTCAGCTAAAGTGAAAAAAAGATCAAGAAGTTCCTTGATTGATTAAATATGGCCCGCAGCAACCTATTTTTGTCCTGTTTTCAGATGGAATAGCATATGTTTCAGTCTGTGCCCATTGCTTCTTGTTCTGTTGCTGGGCACCACTGAGAAAAGCTTGGTTCTGACTACTCTTCAGTATTTCTGATATTGATGGCTTGGGGCAGGGGGGTTGCTTCATAATTAGTTCTTATCAAACAGCTTGGTACCAATTCAAAATACTTATTTTCGTCCAACTTAGGACATCCGAGAGATAACAAACCTTCTGGAGAAAATGGAAAAAAAACTGGGAACTGTTGGAAGGATCTGTCACACCAGACCATTGCAGGCAAGCCTGGACATATCCTGTTCTTTCCACTGACTACACGGAACCTCCTATGTGGGATCTGGTTAACATCTGTCCTCTAGATCGACTGATTTGCAGAAAATGGATTCAGAAAATCAGTTCATATTTTAAACAAACTTCCAACTGTATTATTCTTATAGGTAAGTGGAAACTAACAATGTATTTTGAAATATAACTCTGTTTGTCTCCTTTGCTCTAAAAATTATATGTTAAAAAGACAGTAAATTACAAGTGCTATTGCTATGAAACTAAGTGACTTGGATACCACATAATTCAATTGCATAGTGTGATTTCAAGGCTCAGAAGAGATATGCTACTGTCAGAACTAAATAACAATATCACAATGATTGAATTTGTAATAGGTTGGTTACAATTGTCAAGTTTCATTTTTCTACAAAAGCTAAACAGTAAGCCTGAACTAACTTGACATTAACCCTCTAATCTACTTGACTTATTTTCTACAGATTAAATTCATGTGAAGAAATGTCATGTTTATTCATTTACATTGCTACATTTTAAAGCCTAGATTGAGAAATTTTTTGAGAGAGGAAAAAAAATTTCCCTCATAGCTTGCTTTCCTTAAGGACAGTCTTAATTCAATTAAACAGAATATATTTAAAGATTAAATAAGGCAGACATTAAAAGGTTAGACTGCAGCTTCTGTCAAATGAAAAACGTTGTGGATTGTTCAGTAACATTCAAAACTCTTTACATTTAAAAAATCTTTAAGGATAGATGTGGCTATGTTATGTAATTTATGCATAAAGCACATTGTTTCAGTAAGAGATTTCCTGTGCAGCTTGTGTATAAATAATTGAGGAAAAATAAACAAAAGAAAAGTCATTGCTTTGCTTTCCTATGTTTTCTAGCAGACCTTAAAATTCATTGTAAGATGAGGAAAGACAGCAGGGAAAACTTGCAGGTTACAAGAAAATCCAGAGAAAGACGTGCTTAACTTTTCACTCTGCATACCAAACTCATTTAAAACTGTAAGGACTGGAGAACTAATGACCCAAGTCAGATAAAACGTCTCTTTCTCTCTCCAAGAGGAAGGCTTTTAGATTGGTATACAAAGATCCATGATGGAGCAATCTGAAGAATTTGCATGTAACTTCCTTTCTAACATAGAATCAGAAGACAGTTATGTGAAATGCATATATACAGACGCTTTGAAAAACCCTTTACTGTGCTTTGTTCTTAGAGGTAAGATAAAAAAAAACCAAAGACACGCAGGAAATAGGAATAGATGGAAATTTGAGATGTCATTTATTGCATCATCTATAGATAATGTTATTCTCATGAGCCTCTGTTTAACCTGTCTGTTTATATGCATTTTTATGGGGGAAGACATTACACACTGGATAAATTATTCCACAGACTTATAAGTGTTGGCAATGAGAGTGTTTTCACTCTTGTCTCAATCTCACTTTCTTCAATACAGACCTGTTATTCCTTACACAAAGAACATTAAAAAAAAATTAAAAATCCCCTGAAGATTTGACTGATACACTGAAGACAATTAGCATGTTCTCCTTAGTTTCTTGCTTTCTAGGTAAAGCAATCCCTGTTCAGTCACCCTCCTGGAGCCAGTTTTTTTCTAAGACTTGATCATTTTCATGGTCTTGTCTGGTCACACCCTTTCTTAATTACAGTACTCCAAATAATACTAAGTGCTCCAGCTGAGGTTTCAAGAGCTTCAAGAAGAATTGATAAATCACATAACGTGTTGTGCAGACAATTTGCCTCTTAGAACCTTTTTTGCAACACTATTGGCTCACATTCAGCTTGTGCTTAACAATAAGCACAGATCCTTTTTTGCTGTTGTTAGAAACCTGCTTCTTAGCCAGCCCTTCCACAGTCTTTGTTTGTGCAGATGGCAATTCCTAATAAATACCTTGCTTGAAGAAAACTGCCACCAGTTCCCATGAGAAACCCATGAACTGCTGTGCAGACCCAGCAATGCAAGACTGAATCACATATAGAGAGAATCAGAGATTTTTCTGCACTGGAAGAGACAAAAGCTTGAGATCCAGTGTTCTGAAGGATGATATTCCTGCAGATCAGAGAGAGGACCCAGTACAGGCTCCCTGGAGCCATAGCAGGGTTGGAAAGAACACAATAACTGAATTTACAACAGTAAAAAGGACCATAGAATTGTTCGCTATATTGGGAAACTTTATTATATAAAGTAGCATGTCAGGATAAAAAGGGCTGAGGGGCTTTGGGAATAGAGAGATAACTCTCTCTTCTCTGGAGCTGCTTTTCTGCCAGAAGTTCATTTTCAATTTACTCAGTGGTGACAGATTTACTAGAAGAGGTTAAGGGAGCTGCATCCTTCTTTTCCAACTCCCCTTACACACACACTCACAAACACACAGACACAGAGATTGGCATGGGGCACAGTTCTCGTCATGAAAAACAAAATATCCCCCATTTACAATTGCTTCCTGATCATCCTGTGGCCCTGTCAACAATCCTCTCCCTTCCATTAAGTCCTGTGGCTGAAGTTACTGTTTGTTAGAAGTTTTTCAGACAACGTGTCCTTCAGTGAAGTAATGCACATAATTTAACCAACAATATTTCCAGAATCATTATGCTGAAACTTGGTTCTCTGTGTGGTAGACAGGCAGAGGTGAACTTTTAAGTCACTAAATAACAGACTTAATGTAAATCTTCTTTCCTGTGAGAGTGAGGAAGCCCTGGCACAGACTGCCCAGAAAGGGTGTGGAGTCTTCTTTCTGGAGGTTTTTCACCTGGACACAGTCCTGAGAGACTTGCTCTAGACAGAGCTGCTTGAGCAGGGGGAGGGGGTGGACTGGATGATTTTTAGATGTCCCTTCCAATCCCTACCATTCTGAGATTCTGAGATTCTGTGATGTATGTGTAATAGCATTTTTTTAAAGTGGGGAGGAGGAACAAATTGCTGCCAAATGGTGAAGGCTGCAACTGGTAATGGAAGAATTATTTTCATGTATTTAAGAGAAAGTGCTGAAGTGCTGAAGAGTTTTATAATCTGTTTTATAAAGTACTTGACAACATCCTTCTAGCATAAACCTGGCCAGAATAATTACTAGGTTCCTTGGCTATTCTTGGCAAGTTAAAACAAAAGCTCCTCCTTTCCCTCTATGAAGAGCTGTGATTTTTGCCCCTTCAGAGGGAATGAACTCATTCTCCTCCTGCGCATTCCATCATATGGCCTCCTCCAAGCAGCTGAAGGCCAAATAAAATGCAAGTGTTTTCTGCTTGTGGTTCTTTTTCCCAGAGCTTGAAAGGGTTGCTGGGCCCTTTCTCCTCTGCTTCAAATTTGTAATGAGCCTCTGCCAAAGCACAGGTCAGCAGTTTGCCCAAGTTCTTTTCTTTGACCTAATTCTCCTGACAGGCATGGGTCCAGCACCTCATGAAGATCCTCAATAAGTACGCCTGCCCCATTTGAGCCAGGTGAACATTGTCATGTTGATGAAGTAGCCCAAAGGAATTGCTCAGGCACAACTTTTTTGCTTACACTGAAATATCGCATCTACTAGTCTTGGCAGAGAAAGGTGATGCTTCTCTGAAACTCCCCACTTACCAGATGGACTGCAGCAGCTCCAGCAGCGTTTCAGACATCTTTCAGCTGGGTCAATAAACAGCTATGAGGTGTTTGAGCACATACTCTACTTTTATTCCATCATTAATGTTATCTCTGTAAAAGATACTTGTGTCTTAACAAATAGCCTGCAAGATGTTGTAGAAAGACTCTGACTATCAAATGTCTGAACAAACTTTTACATGAGATGTTTGGGACTGCTCTTTCAGAAAATCTGGGCTGCCAGCGCATGGTGTGTAGTGTTGTCTGTGAAATCCTTGATGGTAGCAGCAATGTCATATCAGAATTACATTCTCTGACTTGACAGAGCTCTACGTGGTGTAGTAGCACAGATTATACCATAATAATGAGTGGAGTGCTTGTGCCTCATTTTTCTTCAGCTAGTTGCTCATGTGAAAGTGAGAGGGAAGTCTTGTAGTTTTATCTGTTGCACCTCTTTGGTGAATGATCAAAGATAATGGCCAGGTGAAGGTTTGTATTTTTCCATAGCATGATTATAGTGCTTTCCGAAAAGCAAGGATCCTGTTTCAAAGACTCTTTTTTAAACATCATGTTAACATTTAGAGGTATACAGCAGGTAAAAATTCTCAAAAGAACTATTACAGCTATTTTAGATGTAGAAGTGAGAGAAATTAAATTTTTTGCAAATGTACTGTGGGTAGTCTGTACCTGGGAATGGGGAAAAAATGTAATAGTGGTCATAGTAGTAACAAGAGACAAAAAGATGTCATTGATGTCAAGATGGTTAAATACGTACAACTTACCTATTTCTTCTGGAAACATTTTTTTTTCTTCAAAATATTTAAGTATATAATCCTACAAGAACAAATACAATTTAGGCAAAGCAGTCAAGCCCTTTGATCACCTCTCCCATCCCCAACCTTGAACATTGCCTTGATTTTGAAAAGCCCATATGTTATGTTATGTTATGTTATTTACTTCTTAATACACCTTTACAAAGCTATACTTCATCAAGAGCAAAACTTTTGCAAGCGTGAGAAAAGTAATTTCTTTTCAAATACCCATGGAACAAAATCCTGTAGAAATAGCTAAATTCCAGCATATTAACAAACAAAGCCAGGTGAAAGCAGGTCCTCCTTTCTTGTGGTTAGAGGTCCTTTCACATTGATTGAATGCTGAAGGATGTGGTTGATTTATTTTTCTAGATTTCTTGCCTATTAAGACTTCCTCATTAGTGAGAGAAACCTACTGAGAAATGAAACTCCTCCAAAAATTAATGTTTACTGAAAAAAACAGCCAAGAAATCATGATCAGGAACTGCAGGATAGCCTTCTGCAGTAGCAATGTGCTTCCCAGAAGGGAAACTAGGAAAGCTCCATTTTCATTCTGCTAATAAAAGCCAAGTTAATTGTATCTTTTCACAGATCTATCTGACACTGATCATCTAAGCAAAAAGAACTCAAGCATTCCTTTTTTTTTTTTTTTTTTTTGCATTCCCCAAAAACTACAGCAGAATTTTGGTTAGAATGGAGCATCCTTTGACTCACAGATCTACATCATACTCAGCTATTCCAGCAAAGTCATTAATAGTATATCATACATAAATAGTGGTTTTAATCCAGAGTGCCTCCATCTTCTGCAGCAACTTCTGCCATTTAACCTCAAGTTACCTTCCAAGAAAGAACTTTACATGTATATTTAAAAATTAAACAAGCCTGAATAACTATCCAGTAGAGTGAAGATGGATCATCTTGTTGAAGGAAATTATGGATGCTAAAAAATCCCAAGGCCTCCATTTCTGTTTCTGCTACAGGTTTCTTCTCCAACTATTGTTATTTATACCCCAAGACCACTAGGCAGGAGTTAAAGCCCCACTATTTTAGGTACAGTACATACAATAGAAAGATAAATCATACACCAAAGAGGCTAAGTTCATCATGACATCAATATTCTTATAGATAATTGTGAATATTTTACTTTATTTGTGATGAAAAATAGAGACAATAACACTGCCTCCTAGTATGTATTTTGAGGCTAGGAAGCATAATTCATAAATATTTGGCAAGTGCTTGATTTTTTAGGTGCAGGGAACCTAAGAAGTATAACATAAAACTTAGATGTTCCCTCCAGAGCAACATAAGCATTGTAAAGAAATTATATAGCACACATAGCTGTTGCAAAATAAGCAATTGTAATACTTAAGAATTTTTTCCAGATGAATATTGAAGAATACTGCGTTATTTAAATGACCCCAGGGTGTTATGGTAATTGAGACCACATTCCTACACAAGTCATCACGAGGCTTTGTTTTAATAATAATTATACTACAAAGTTCAGTAAGTTACAGTAATGCTGGAAATCTCTGTCTCTTGTACACCCTCAAAGTTAGATCATCAGTTTGACAATGAAACATCCCAAATCCCAAACCAGCAGAGAAATATATGTCTTTCAGCAGACATTAAAATTACTTGGTCCTTAACCAAGTCTCTGGCTTATCAACAGCCAAAATTTCACAGCAGATGTGTCTGCTATTTAAGACTTCTGTTTGCCAAAGTGGTGTTCTGGCTGGGATCAGCCCCTTGGGTGCTGTGCTGGAAAACTTTCCAAAAATGTGGGGGCTTGTACTACGTTTGGATATTTCTTTCTTTTCCTCAGTTTTTGTTTTTAGCTTGAACTTCTGTCATGAAAAAGTCAAGAAAATGACAATAGAATTAAACAATTATAACACATGATATTCATGTGACATATTTACACAATAAATATATCTTCTCACAAGTTCAAAATTTCCCATACTCTAATTGTTATTATATAGAAGAAATTTGGAAGCAAACTTGTTCTCCTTTATGTTAAGCTATTACACGTCCAGTCACCAAATGTAACAATACAGAAAGCAGCTGCTACAATAACCTGTCCAGTATTCAGTATTTCTTTCTTTCTTTCTTTCTTTCTTTCTTTCTTTCTTTCTTTCTTTCTTTCTTTCTTTCTTTCTTGCTCTCTTGCTCTCTTGCTCTCTTGCTCTCTTGCTCTCTTTCTTTCTCTCTTGCTCTCTTTCTTGCTCTCTTGCTCTCTTGCTCTCTTTCTTGCTCTCTTGCTCTCTTGCTCGCTCTCTTTCGCTCTTTCTCGCTCTTTCGCTCTTTCGCTCTTTCGCTCTCTCTTTCGCTCTCTCTCTCTCTCTTTCGCTCTCTCTTTCGCTCTTTCGCTCTTTAATTTTAATTAGATACTGCTGCAGGACCATTTATATTTGCTTCATTTTCCTTGCAAGACTTCTGTATCAATGTCCTTCACGTGGTAGCAAAGTGGTTGAAGTCCTGCACAAGATGAAAGATCAATGACATATTGCACAGATAATAAAAAAATTACTGAGGTCATGCGTTTCTTTGCTTTGGCCTCTCTTGGTTTCAGGATCAGACTCTACAGTAGTGCTTGAGAAATCTTAAAATTTATTTTTAAATAGGAAATGATGAACTGCAAGCCAAATAATTTATTCAAAAGAGAGACAAAGCAAGGCAAAAATTATTCTTGTCTCCATGTTGTGGACTGTGGAGGAACAGTTCTGTTCATTTATAAATAACTTCATTGCTAATCTGAAAAAAAATGCAAAAAAAACCCAAAATGAAACGTAATTAACAAGAAGCAATATTAAAAACATGAAGCACCCTCATACATTCTGAAATAATAAACACTATGAAGTCTTTAAGAGATGATATTGTGGTTTTCGAATTCTTCTCTTTTTGGTAATTTCTGTGAAAATAGCAGTTTTGGGCACCCAAAAGCACTTTAGATATCACAGGTATTTTGAGATACATATTTCCACTGTGTTTTTCCCAACATTCCTTACTGAAAGCAACAAGATAACTCAATTTTAATATCTGTTCATCTCATCTCATCTCAGTGATTCTACTCTTCCTTTGCTTTATCTGGCAGTATTTTCTGAGACCTGTTTCACATTAGATGTAGAACTCCTGCCTTTGGAACAGCTACTGAAGGGCTTGAAACTTTATTCTGGCAAAGAGACATTCAAAAGCAGACTCTTATTTGTTAATGGACTCCTTTTTTCTCTTAAGAAAACACTGGAGTATAGGTTTTCCCATCCTATATCTTATCCATGATACCATATTTTGTTTCTAACAGCTGCCAGCTACGGGTGCATCTGACAAAAACACAACACATAACGAGACACGTGAACCCATTGAGACCTTTCCCTTGGCTCCAGCCACCATGGAGTTGACTTACTTTTAAGTCTTGAGGATTTTTTGCTTCTAAGTTTGTGGTTTACAGTTCTGTAGGTTGATTCTAGACTTTTGTATTATTGTTAATGCTTTTATTCTCAGATTCATTGGAAGTCCCTTACTGCTGTAATACAAGAGGGAATAAATATACTAGCTACCACTTACAGAAGGTTTCCTGTGTTTTTCTTCAATCTCATATATCTATGCTAACAGTAAACAGATCCAATATCTTTGATATTTCCTTCACCTAAAAAAGTCTAAAGAAAAAACTTTTACAGCAGCATCGCTTCCCTTTGTATCTTTGTGAGTATTACACAAAATGTCATGATTAGAACTAAGAATAGCATTCCAGCTTGGAAAATATTATTTATTTATCCAGTGGCAGTGTAATCTCTTCCCTTTCACAGTCTTATGCCGTTTATTATGAGGTTTGTCTGGCATTAAGCAAACGTTTTTGTGAGTCAGTTCATTTCCCAGACTGAACGTTTTTGCTATTTTGAGAGGATTTTCAGCCATCCCAAGTTTTGATTAGTTTTGAATGATCTGTGTCACCACTTCATTATTCCATGAGCTTTGCCAGCTCTGAAAAGCAAACAAACAAAATGTAAAATAAATTGTAGGGTTTTCAAGACACTATGCTGCTAATTGTCATGTAACACTTTTCTCCTCAGGAAAATAATGTTAAAATTAAATAACATTTCTTCATATTTGCTATTTTTTCCAAAGACATACTTTCTGGCAAAATGAAGACTATAGCTCCTGCATATGATTTAAAGGATAAACAAAAAGGGGGGGGGGAAATCTGCTAGTTCAAAAAAATAATTCTGCCAGAGGAAAACCATAGCTAATGTCAGATTAGTGTCGAAGCCTCCCTGTGCTACTTATACTTTGCCTTTTCTTGAGGCTACCTTTCACAGAGGGATGGTAGGCCTCCACCAGCAGCCTACCTCCCATTTTAACTCCCTATTTTTTAACTTCTTCCTCTCCCTGTCTGTAGTGACTCAGTGACAAACACAGCAAAGCATAAATTGTATGAAGTAGGAATTTAAAACTTTCCAAAGAATTGCACTGAGAAGTTAAAGTGTAAACTGAGTGCAGAATGTGTCTCGTGGCCCCCTGATAGCTGTTCCATGCAGCATGGAAACTATCCAGGTATCTCAGTTTCCAGAGAAAATAGTTGTCTTTTGTTGAAACATGAATATTAATAAGCTTTATAATGTGCATCTTAATAAATGCAATAATGTCATCTCTACCAACAAATTCATGCAGACATGGATTTACTGAGGATTATTTATACATCAGAAGTTGTTCCAGGAAAGTTCACCTGTTTAGATTTACAAAGATGAGAGGCAAACCAACATTAAAGACGTAAGTCGTCAACAGCAGTTACTGAGTAACGCCATAGCATGACAAAATGAAACCTTTTCTAATCCTAACCCAGGTTTGGAAGAAAACTCCAATCTCTCAAGAGGACAATTCACACCATGATGTTTAGCAACTATGCAATTAGGTACTTAATAGATATAATAGTTCCCAGTTACCTATTAAGAATGTATTTATTTAACTTTATTAATTACTCTTCAGCATATGTTTTTGAGCATGTGTATGTAGGTGTCTAGAAAAAATAAACATATTTCCCTTAAATCTAAAATTTAAGGTAGAGCTATCATTACCTAATGTTGTTGCTTGAAATCTAGAAAACAGTATTCAACAATTATTTAAACTACATTGCATATTCAGTAGTATGTTCTGAGACCTAATCTTCTTCACTTACATTCAGAGGAAAGTTGGTCTTGATATCTTATAGGTTTTTATTTTGGTATAATCTAGATCAGTTGTTGAGACTCCTTCTCTCAGGGCATTCAAAACCCATCTGGACAAGTTCCCGTGTGAGCCACTCTAGGTGGTCCTGCTCTGGCAAGGGGGTTGGACTAGATGACCTTTCAAGGTCACTTTCAACACTTAAGATTCTGTGATTTAAAAGCTGGATGGAAAAACAAATTTTTGCTGAAACATAGCATTAAACTGTAACATACTTTTGAATTTGTTGAAATTAAATTTTATTATGAAATCATGACAGAACAGTTATTTTTGGAGATATATTTCTTGTTTTGTTGTAAAATAGAAGCTGGCTTAATTAACTCTGAAAATGGCCACGGTGGAGACAGCTGTCAAACTAGACTTTAGCCTAAATCTTAAACAAGCATTCAATTATGAACTGGCCAACTTGATTTCATCACAAGTTGCATTACTTTCTGAAAAACTCTGCAAGAGCAAAATCAAAATAACAGAAGTGGGAATTACTTTGGCAGTACTGCCTTTACAATCTGTGCTGGTTTTGGCTGTGATAGAGTTAATTTTCGTCATAGTAGCTAGTATGCAGCCACGTTTTGGGTTTGTGCTGAAAACTCTTTATACATAGAGTTTTAGTTACTGCTCAGCAGTACTTACACAGAGTCAAGGTCGTTTATGCACCACCAGCAAGTAGAGAGGTGGTGCACAAGAAATTGGGAAGGGACACAACCAGAACATCTGACCTGAACTGACCAAAGGGACATCTCACATGGTATGACATCATGTTCAGCATATAAAGCTGGGAGAAGAAGAAGGAAGGGGAGCGGACATTCAGAGTGATGGTGTTTGCTTTCGCAAGTTACCATTACATGTGATGGAGCTTTGCTTTTCTGGAGATGGCTTGTCTGTCCATGAGAAGTGGTGAACGAATTCCTTGTTTTACTTCCTTTGTATTTGTGGCTTCTGCTTTACATATTAAACCATCTTTATCTGAAATCACAAGTTTTCTCACTTTTACCCTTTCAGTTCTCTCCCTCACCCCATAGGGAGCAAGTGATTGCATGGTGCCTAGTTGCCAGGTGGGGTTAAACCACAAGACAATCCCAATAACAGAGATCCATAGAGCATAGATTAAGGTGTTTGCTTTTATAGTAGAAGGCCCATATCTTGGATCATAGTATTCCTTTTGAAGAAAATCCTGTCTATCAGAAAATTGTCATTTTCTGTCTGACTTTTCTGAACTAGACATGGCTTCTGTCATCCCAGAGTTGATATATCTGCTCTCCATTTTCTAAGAAATCTCTAAATGTCTCAAATGTTGTGAGTCTAAGAAAAAGTAAAATGAAAGGAGTTCTACTTTATCTCAAAGTTCTTTTACTGAGTACAGTAATGAATTCAATGAACTCATTGTCCAAAATTTTTAACCAAGGTGATTTAACAATATGAAAATACAATCCTGTCTCAAAATTGAACCATAGTTTTCATGTAGTTATTTGGTAAGGTAGTAAAATCTTTTTTTATGGCTTTTTTTTTTTTTTGCAATGGATTGGATTATTGTAAAGATTTTGTCCAACTTCAACATTCATTGTTATTTTTGTCTTCAAAAATTAAATTGTGCAGCTGTCAAGAAAATAGTGTGCATTTTGCAAAGACCTGACTTTCTAATGGATCCAGCAAAACACAAAGTCCAGCTCCACACAACACTGCATAGTGCTGGCTTTCATTCTTTCAGAGCTGAATTCTCATTCCAAGCCACGTCCATTAAAAGCCATTGTATTGGTAGAAAGCCTACATAAATACACATTTTTTTTGTCATTTGAGACCACCAAGTACCACAGGATGAACGTGTGAAGCAGTCTACTGCCCCCAATGCCAAATCCTTATCCCAGTGCCAGTGTCTCTCTGTGTTTCCCTGACTGTGGTATGGTGCCTCCACCTCTTCTTCTCTGACTCATGACTTTCTCTGCCTTTGAAAAACCATTGTGGTCACAGCAGTCCATGTGCTGTAAGGCTGTGTCCCTGTACATTTGGCACGTCACCAAAATATTTGTCTCACGGGTTAGCATTTAAGTGGTTTAATGTGTCCACAGTTTTTCAGTGTTTCTGCAAAGCTGAATGTCTTCAGCATTTAAACTTAGGCCCACAGCACACAACATTTCTAATGTATGTGCTTCTATTTTTAGTGAGAATGGATTATATTCTGTTCAGCTCAATAGTAAACGTTAGTACTTGTTAAAGGGAATAGAAACATTGGAATTCTGCAGTTTTTAACTAATTTTTGGCTAGTTCTTTGCAATGTAGCTAGTGATGGAAAGTCATAGCACGCCAACAGCACAGTAACTATTTCCTCTACAGCAGAGGCCTTCTACGCAACATCCTAATGTAGAAGCAATAATATTTTTCAACCAAAATTTTATCAGAAAAGCAAAAACTGCTGTGTAAACTTTGCTTAAAATTTAGGAAACTTAGCAGTTTTCCTAATTTATTCCTAGTCTTACCAAACATTCTTTGAAAACAGGACTGAAATGGTAAGGGAGAAATGATGTGCAAGATTCTGTAAAATAATTGAATGTTAAAGTAATATCAACACCTGAAAACAGAAGGACCACAACCAAAACTGTAAATCCTCTCTAATGAAAATGTAGGCCAAATTCAAAATCCTTTAAATATTTTTAAACATAGTGGACAAAAGATGGAACACAAAATATTCCATTTAAACTTAAGAAAAAACATCTTTACTGTGAGAGTGAGGGAGCCCTGGCACAGGCTGCCCAGGGACAGTGTGGAGTCTCTTTCTCTGGAGGTTTTCAAAGCCTGTCTAGATGTGTTCCCAAATGACCTGATCTAGACAGAGCTGCTTGAGCAGAAGGGTTAGACTTGATTTCCAGAGACTCCTACCATTCTATGATTCTATGAAATATCTTTAAATATCCCTTAAAGTCTCTATTTCTCTTCGAATACATTTTTATTTTTATTTCTATTGTTTTTATTTAAGTAATATAAAATAGTAGGCTAAAATTTGTATTGCTTTTACAGAGAAATTGCCATGTTCAGAAAAAAAAATAAAATAAAGCATGATTATGGAGTCAGAAAAGTAATAGATATGCAGCAAGCCAAAAGAAGCTATTGAAACTCACAGAAGGAAAACAATGGCAAGAAATACCCATATGAATTCAGTGCTCATCAAATATCATCAATAAATGAGAGGGAATTGAATAGCTGTAATACAAAGAAATAATGTAACAGTGAGGGCTAGAGAAGATGATCTGAAAGAAACCACCACCACCTGCATGTGAGGAGCATTGTGAAATGATTATTGAAATCTGCACACCAGTCAATTATCTACTCGTACTATATATTGCTCATTTTACTAATGAGAAAAAAATATGAGCTATTGAAATAATTAAAAAGGGATATGTAAAAAACTGCATAGAAAATGTAAAAATTTGCAGAGGAATATATTCAGTCTAGATTTTACCGTCCTGTAAATCTAAATATAAAATAAAAAAATATCTATGAGTTGCAAGCATTTATAAATAATATCTGAAGATAAATCATATAGGCACAATGGCACACAGAGGAAAATCTCTGCAAGTTGTAGAAGCAAGGTAATTCTGGGAAGACAAAATGCAGGATTCTGAATAATTCCTCAAAGTTAAACCAAAATTTTTAAAAAAATGAGAAAAATGAAGCTGGAGTATCTCCAGCCTGGATGAGTGACTGAGTGTGATTTTTTTAGAAGTATAATCTTGGGTTTATATGTCTGAAAATATATATAAGGTCAGTATCCAACATTTGAGTCTTACTTTGATTCAGGCTGCTTCACTCAGCTTTCAATAGCTGCCAGAAATCTTTGTATATGTTGTGTTTTGCCTTGTGTTTTTGTTTTGCTTTGTTTTGCGGATTTATAGGTGTTTATTATGATTTCTTCCTGTGGTTCCAGTCTGCTGTGCTGATACACTAGGGATGACTGAACTCAAAACAGAAGGATGTTTTAGTGAATTGCATAAGTAAAATTTTTTACACATAATAAGCACTTTTTGTAACACTAGCTGTTGCACCTTCTATGTATATGTTCCTATTTCTAAATTTGTCAACAGCACGTATAGCACATTGCAGAATCAGAGAGCTTTTCAGTTTGAGGCATCCAGAAACTCTGAGCGTTAGCTGGCTCAGTGAAAGATCCAGGCTGAGAAATACACTGGAATGCACCAACAATGAAGCATGTACTGTCTGACCTACCCTTAAGGGAATGGGGGATGGCAGGAAAATGTCTGCATCATACGGTGGAGGTCCCAGGGGCTGCTTGATAAACGAGCTATGAGCAGGTGTGGTGAGGACCCCCCAGTAGCCCATTACATGTGTCTGAGTTCTTTTGCAGAAGTGATTTACTCCACCTGGGTCTGGGAGCTATAGTTGAGGTAATGCACAAAGAACTCTCATCTCTCCTCAGTTTTGGATGCTTGCTAATGACTTCATCTTATTGGACGATTCATAGCAACTATCTTAAGAACTTGGTTGAACAAGAAGTTAGGTCAGATCTAGAGGAGTATAGAAATACACATGTTGAACAAACTGCTAAGTGCAAACAGCTCTCATGTTCTCTCTCCTTACTAGTCTGACCATAGACTTATCTATTGTAAGATACTAGTACTCTCTGCACTTCATGGAAAATGAGTGAGAGGTTTAGTTTTAATCTAATCAGCTACAAGAGCTGTTAGAATGATAGGATCACAGAAAAATTTAGTTTGGAAAAGACCTTTAATATAATTGAGAATAACTGTCAACCTAACACTGCCAAGTTCACCACTGAACTATGTCTCTAAACATCACATCTACATGTCTTTTAGATATCTCCAGGGATGGTGAATCAACACTTCCCTAGGCAGCTTTTTCCAATGCTTGACAATCCTTGCAGTGAAGAAATTTTTTTCCTAATGTCCGATCTAAAGCAGCATTGGTGCAATTTCAGGACATTTCATCCTGTCCTGTCACTTGCAACTTTGGAGAAGAATTCGACATCCAAAAACCCACCTTGCTATAAACTTCTCTCACGTATTTGCAGAGCAACAAGATTTCCCCTCATCTTCCTTTCCCCCAGGCTAACAACCCCAATTCCCTCAGTTGCTCTTCAATATTCAAGGTGTGGCTTCACCAATGGCAAGTACAGGGGGACAATCACTTCCCTGATTCTGCTGGCCACACTATTTCTGATACAAGCCACGACGTTATTGGCCATCTTGTTGTCCACCTGGGCATACTGCTCGGTCATACTCAGGTGGCTGTTGACCAACAAACCCAGGGCCTTTTCCTCTGGGCAGCTTTCTAGCCACACATCCCCAAGCCTGTATTGTTGGAATGGGTTGTTGTGGCCCAAGTGCATCCCATCACTTGACCTTGTTAAACCTCATAAAATTGCCCTCAGCCTATCGCTCCAGCCTGTCCCAGTGCCTCTGAAGAGCCTTCCTGTCTTCAAGCTACAGGGTTAGGTATGTGTGGCTGGAGAGCTGTCATGTGGAAAATGACCTAGGGGTGCTAATCGACAGCTGGCTGAATATGAACCAGTAGGGTGCCCAAGTGGTCAAGAAGGTCAATGGCATCCTGGCTTGTATCAGAAACAGTATGACCATTAGGACCGGAGAAGTGATTGTCCCTCTGTACTTGGCGCTGGTGAGGCTGTACGAGTACTGTGTTCAGTTTGGGGTCCCTTACTGCAAGAAGGACTTTGACATGTTGGAGTGTTTCCAGAGACAGGTAATTAAGCTGGTGAAGGGTCTGGTGAACAAGTCTGATGAGGAGTGGCTTTTCACCAAAAGTGTTATTAAGCATTAGAACAGACTTTCAGGGAGATGATGGAGTCACCATCCCTAGAGATATTCAAAAGATGCATAGATAACGTACTGAGAGATAGGGTTTAATTTAGTGATGGGTTTGGCAGTGTTAGATTAGTGATTGGATTTGGTAATCTCAAAGGTCTTTTGCAACCTTTATGATTCTGTGAGATTACAATAAAGCATATCACCACTCTTGTCTGACACTCCTGTAAATTTACTGAAGGTACATTCAATCTCCTCATCCAAATCATTGATAAAGATGTTAAACAGAACAAACCCCAACACCGAGCCCAGGGGAACACCACTGGTGATTGACCATCTACTGAATTTAACTCCATTCACTACCACTCTCTGGGCCCAGCCCTTCAGCCAGGTTTTTTTCTTAGCGAAAAGTATGTCTGTCAAAGCCATGAGAATGCTGTGGTACACCAATAAATGTCTGCTATCCACCTGTAGAAAAAATTCCAGCCACTTTTTGTGCATGCTTGCTGAGCACATGCAGTTAAACTCTACTATGCAGTAGCCCTGAGAACAGTGACCTATGCAAGTGAAGCTGCAAGTGCACAAACAGTTCAGCATATTTGGACATGACAAGAATTGCAGGAAATGTACAGATCACCTGCAAGGTGTTGAGCAGCATTTCTAAAGTGTCTTGCATCTATCTGGCTTGTTCCATACACAGAGTTAATCTATAGATGCTCAAGGGGCCAAGGCTGTGCTTGAGTATCACCACCCTGGCTGCTCAATTTTAAGTCTATACTTAAAGTCAGAGAAGTATTGTCCTGAGGAAAATGTAGAAAACAAAATTTTAGGAAAATTAGGTGCTCCATTTGATTTGTTAAATCTTACAATTAACCTTCTGATCACATACTTCCTGTCTCCTCATTGTACGTGTTTATGTGCTTGCTCTCACATCAATGCCTACCACCTCCACTCCCATACAACACTCCTAGTGTGACCTCAGCACTATATTTTGTAGATCTACTCTTTAGAGTACAAACTGCAGGCATAGGCAGTATGCAGAAGAAATACAGGCTTAGCTACAGCTAAACAAACAGAACTGTTTGAACAGAGACATGAAAGCACACAAACTGTCAATTGAACTTGGAGGTGGAAGGGGGAGTGTTGAGGATTTAGGGGTGAGTAGTTGGAATAAAGCTAAAACGGATTCATGATCTATGGGAGAGGGTGCTTTCTTTCAAGTGGCAGGAAAAAGGTGTTGAATTGGGAAAGTAGGTGTAGTGTCAACAAAGGAAGTGATGACAAGTCAAAATACAGGTTTTCTTATTAAAGACCTGCAGCCTGTGGGATGGAAGTACTTGACATGAGAAAATGGTAGGGAATGGGGCAGGAAATGTCTGAATTTAAGGTTGGAAAAACATACTGTGATGGAGCAAGACTTGGGCAAAGCAGAGTTTCAGAAGGAACAGAGTTAAAAGGTGAATTAGATCATGAACAATGAAATTCGGTTTCTTTCCTTGCTGAAGTTTGTTCTATTTTATTGAAAAATAGAATGTTTTGAAAAAAAGAGATTTCCTGGTTTTAGAGTGAGAAATAAATTAAAAAAAAAGTCATAGCATCTTTATTTAGCAATGCTGTATCTGTGTCTTAGCTGCTTCCTTATCTTACATGATCCCACTTGACTAAATCATCCCATGGTATGAAACAATGGGTCATAAAGGGCTCATAAACCCATTAGACTTGAAATTAGAAGGAAGGTGGAGCTATTGAATAGCTTTTCTTTTCTGAAAGCAAACACACTAGTAAGTTTTAAGACATGCTTAATACTTGTGTGTTTGTGAAAGTGGGCTTACAGCAACCTCAATGGACTTGGGTAGTGTTCTCCAGGACTTAGTAAACACTTTTAGATTCAGATGCTAATGATTCATAAAAGCACCATGCAACAAGCTGAAATAATGTCAGGCCTACAGAACGTGCAAATGTCCTAAGAAACTAGAAGTTCAGATCAACTGCCTTGATGAGTTATATCTAAAGAGAACAAAAATCTAAAAACATTTTGAGTGTTGTGTTTTTGTAGGAAATGAATGAGATTTTTCAGGAACTACTGACATTTTTACATGTTGTTACATTGCTTTCTGAGTCAGAAGACATACACAAAAAGGAAAATAAATCCCACCATTTCACCAATTTCTCCTCATTTATGGATGAGCGTTATTCCTCATTTTCATTTCAAAACTGAGTGCAAATGAAGATGTTACATACAGCAAGCACCAGATATATGTAAACAGTATTTTGGAATTCGCCAACAGTGATATGCTTAACCATTTAACTGAGTGATGTCACTACCACATAGCTGAGCTTTGTAAAGACTCCTTAACTCCTCCCAGATGTGATTCAGTGTTGACATCACTGAAACAAACCAAATTCCATGGCAAGGCTGTGAAGGTCAGAATAAAATCTGTGTCAATCATATCTTAGACAGAAATATATCACTGAAATAGATTGCTTTAATTGTTTAAGTTTAGGTTCATATAAATCATCATAATATGCCCTTGCAGGAAAAGCAGGCTGGGATATCTTGCAAGGTACAACAAAGTGTAAAATTGCATCTAGTTAGGAAACTAATAAAGTTATCTTTTAAAAGGCAACTTTTCTGAACAAGTGGCATTGGTTAAGAAAAATATCCTCAAGAATGGTGGAGTATGGGCTCAAAATTTACATTAGTACCCTGTTAATGACCATTTTCAATTTTTAAACATTGTCTGCATTTCATGTTGGAAACTCAGGCAATTTTCTTAGCACCTAGTTATAAAAACCCAAAGAGAAGAAAGTTAGATTTTGATTGCTCCCTTAATCTATGAGTACTTATCTATAAGCATTCAACACTTGCAAAAATACATTAATGGTAGTGATAAGCTCAAATCTTGAGTGTAGGCTTTGCTAGTATGACTATTTCTATACAGACCTTTTGCACACTAAGAGGATTCTGGAAAAATACCCTAGATCTTACTCTGCAAAAGATGGACACATTTCAGTTACTGGGCTATAGTCTGGCCAAAAGCACTATCAGAAACCTTAAAGACTTCCAGTTCTTCTAAGTGACTTTTTCTTCCAGCACATATAAAAAGATTTCTTTAAATACTTGTGTCTTAGCTTATATGTGACAACATATGGTTAAACTCATGTCGCTCAATTTGCCAGTTCATTTACCATGTGGTAAAACATGTCAAACAGAGATCCAAAGGGATTCATTATTTCAGAATTCTCATCAAAGGAAATAGGAAAATATTAGTCTTACAGGTAAGAAGGAACATCAATGTGAATTGTGAATGATGAAATCTAGATACTGGCATAGAGTTGTGTTAGCACAGCCAAATAAATGAGCATAAGAAACAAAAAAAGTAAATGAAATAGTATTTTCCAATATTTCCCTCTGTGCAGTTCAGTTCTTTCAAATTTACATTAACTTCTCCTTCCAAAATCATTCCTAACCATTACATAGATATGTCTTCAGATAAAATGAATTTGCTGAGCAGCATTTCAACAGTCTTTGAGCAGATGTTTTTAACTTTAAATGGAGCTTGCAGACTCAAAACTTATCTGCTGAAAATTTTTGGATAGAAGAGAAGTTAGTGAGTGTCTACTACTGCATTCCTTTCACCTTCAGTCAACTTACTGTCTTATAGTGTTTTATAGTCTCACATTTTAAAAATCTCAAATGTAGTAATAATTCACTTGATGTACCATATGAAAATTATTGTTTGGCACTTTTTTTTTTCCTACAACATAATAAACATTTTATCTGAATGACTGAAAAAAAAAAAAGACACAATATTTATTTTAACTTGCTTTAAAATAACTGAGCTGTGTCACAATAAGCCACTGGAATTCTTATTTGCTGCATCAGTAACGAGACCTAATAATCAGACTTCTGTGCCTACAAATAGCTTTTTAAAATATTCCTAAAAATATTGTTAGTCCTTCTAATACAGTTACACCAACAACTAATTCTTCATTTAATATTTTTTGTGTGCCTGAAGTGAAGTATTGCTTGGATCTAGCAATAATAATCAAAAGGTCTTATTCTAAGATCTTGCTAGTCATCAGCACAACTTCCACAACTACTCAGCAATAAAATAGCATGCTAAGTCCACACCTGCTGATTTACAGGCATACATTTGATTTTGTGTGTAACTCTAACACCACTGGATTACCCTTGAGCATAGAGCATATGATGAGCACTGTCTGATGTTTCCAGCTTCAGTGAGCTGGAATAATGATCTCAAATTTGAGGAGCTGGGGTTTGGACCAGAATGACAATCTTTCCTACATTCACAGCCTCCACTGTAGGAAAACAAAACAAACCAAAACAAATTTCCTCTGACTTTTAGTTACAGACATGAGGATTTAGTTTGCCTCTTCTCAGGCCAAAGGGTGGAGACTCCTGTCCTCTGATGCCTCACCGGTATGTGGGACAGAGATGACAATCCATCACATTTCTATTGAAGACATGATAGATTGCTCATTGCTCTGCCATGTAGATTTACCTACAAGATAAATAATAAAATAATAATAAATAAATTATAATAAAATTCAGATGTGTTTACAAAGCATTAGGCTGACTGGGAAAAAAAAAGTCTGCTGGTGATAACTACACATGGTATGAGACAATGTAGACACAGCCTTCTGTCGTGATTAGTGTAACACTTTCGCCAGATTATCAGGGACTGAGAGGAAGGCCTAAGGAGATGAGTGGTACTTTTCCCAGCATACGTCATTCTTGAAGAACAGAAAAGCAGTAATTGATGCTTATTTTCACATAATTATGGTAACTGAAAAATGTTTGATCAAATGTATTTGGGCAAGAAGGTTACGTAAGGAACTACCGTACATTTATACTTAAGTTTCAGAGATATTTTTTTAAGATTGTTTCTCCAGTTTCCATAATTGAAACAAATATTGTGAGTCCATACCTGAAGCTTTGGCCTGTGTTCTGATTCTTTTGTTCAAGTTGGATCCTGGCTTACTCTTCAGTTAACTTTCAGTAATTTCATTGGGACTGTTCATAAGGCAAAGGTGTCTGGATCTGGACCTCTAAAATGATACCTTCCATATGGGTAGGCAAGTCTTGCTGTTCTATGAGAACATCTGTGTCTTTTAAGGAAGTATCAAGTACAAATGGCGACTCGTCATCAAGTTGCACAGGTTTTCAGGCAGGGATGTTGACCTTTTCTTTTTGTAAAGTGGCCAAACCTCAGCAGCATTTCTGAGAGCTGCAGAGGCTGTTATGCCCAAGGTTTCAGTGGACTGTATTCCCGTAACTAGAATCAGTTCAGACATGAGTAACGCACTCCCCGGTAACTTTCTAGTCCATAAACTTGAAGAAACAACTGCTTCATCTAGCAGCACTGCATATTTTTGTCCAAATCTTACTTTAAAAAATATATATATATAAAGGGGCATTGTATTTTTTGGCAAGCTTTTTGAGCCTTATTACTTCTTTCAATTGCAGACTGTGGGAGTTTTCAGAGTGAAAATTAGGCAGCTCATGAGATGTCTGGCAAAACTCCTAACGATGCTCTGCAGTCCTCCACTATTTTAAGAAAGATGTCTCAAAGTTGGAATTAAACCAGATTTAATTAATTCATTACATTAATTTACTACATTCCATACACTGCGAAATATATTTGAACTTTAGCTCCTTTAAACTCAGAAGAAAGGACTGAAATAGTAAAAAATTTGAACATTTAATAACAGAAATGAGTGGGCTAGTATGTGGACCACAAAATATATTGTGATACACTTTAGAATATGCATCTGATGCATTTGTGTTAAACCAGACCAGGTTTGTTTCCTTGTCTTCACTGCGCTCTGGCATAACATTAAGCACCTCACAGGGCAATTTCCACTGTACAAAGATGAGCTTTAAGCCACTTGAACATATAACTTAACTTGGGTGCACTGCAAGACGTTTTCAGAAACCAGAAAGCTTGAAGGCTGCACAGTCTTCCTGAGGCCATAAATGCAATTGTAGCAACCACATTTATTCCATCAAATGAAGTAGTGATACCTATCATTAATTTACAGCTTTATTCAGGCATGGATGATCAGTTGTGTTCATGGAGGTTCAGGGTTGTTCATGTGTGGATCATTTGCTCTTTTGTTTTATTTTTTGTTTAAATTTCTCAGAGTTTATTGCTGGAGATAAATTTTCTTTGTATTACAACTCACATTATAAATATGCCAGAAAAATTACATCATCAGCAACGTACCTGATCAGAAAGACCATGGATTATATAAAACAACTCACTGATGTTGTATTCTTTGTCCTTTTATTCTTTGCTTGAGAAGTAATCTCATCATGTTGCTAGTGTCATATCAAAAAAATGAAGCAGGTTTTTCCATTTGATTTTAACTGGAGACTTGCAATTACAGACAAAAGGTAAATGCTTTGAAATGCTTAATGTTTAATGATATGGGGAGACTTTTATAAAGCAAATGTTGACTAAGTCTTGGTATTAAATACCAGGTGAACTTCTTAAACACAGTTAAATATCCAAGTGTGCAAATTAGATGCAATACATGGGGATCTAGATGAGGAGTCAATTAACGTTCAATGATGTTTTTCTGACAAGGTTGGGATCAAAAATCCATGGTTAATAATTGTAAATTTCAGTGGTTCTTTGACTTGTAAGTCATAATCAAAACAAACTTTTGTAATGATTTAGAACAGAAACTCTCAGTAGAGATGCATGGGATTCCTGTCTACATCTGCGAGTTGAGAATGGAGTGTTTTGCAACAGACTAGTTTTATTTCCAAAGACCTACATAAAATTGGAATAAATATACGTTGAAAGAAACAAGATAATTGAATGATTTGGTTAAAAAAAAAAAGAAAAAAAACNCCACTGTAGGAAAACAAAACAAACCAAAACAAATTTCCTCTGACTTTTAGTTACAGACATGAGGATTTAGTTTGCCTCTTCTCAGGCCAAAGGGTGGAGACTCCTGTCCTCTGATGCCTCACCGGTATGTGGGACAGAGATGACAATCCATCACATTTCTATTGAAGACATGATAGATTGCTCATTGCTCTGCCATGTAGATTTACCTACAAGATAAATAATAAAATAATAATAAATAAATTATAATAAAATTCAGATGTGTTTACAAAGCATTAGGCTGACTGGGAAAAAAAAAGTCTGCTGGTGATAACTACACATGGTATGAGACAATGTAGACACAGCCTTCTGTCGTGATTAGTGTAACACTTTCGCCAGATTATCAGGGACTGAGAGGAAGGCCTAAGGAGATGAGTGGTACTTTTCCCAGCATACGTCATTCTTGAAGAACAGAAAAGCAGTAATTGATGCTTATTTTCACATAATTATGGTAACTGAAAAATGTTTGATCAAATGTATTTGGGCAAGAAGGTTACGTAAGGAACTACCGTACATTTATACTTAAGTTTCAGAGATATTTTTTTAAGATTGTTTCTCCAGTTTCCATAATTGAAACAAATATTGTGAGTCCATACCTGAAGCTTTGGCCTGTGTTCTGATTCTTTTGTTCAAGTTGGATCCTGGCTTACTCTTCAGTTAACTTTCAGTAATTTCATTGGGACTGTTCATAAGGCAAAGGTGTCTGGATCTGGACCTCTAAAATGATACCTTCCATATGGGTAGGCAAGTCTTGCTGTTCTATGAGAACATCTGTGTCTTTTAAGGAAGTATCAAGTACAAATGGCGACTCGTCATCAAGTTGCACAGGTTTTCAGGCAGGGATGTTGACCTTTTCTTTTTGTAAAGTGGCCAAACCTCAGCAGCATTTCTGAGAGCTGCAGAGGCTGTTATGCCCAAGGTTTCAGTGGACTGTATTCCCGTAACTAGAATCAGTTCAGACATGAGTAACGCACTCCCCGGTAACTTTCTAGTCCATAAACTTGAAGAAACAACTGCTTCATCTAGCAGCACTGCATATTTTTGTCCAAATCTTACTTTAAAAAATATATATATATAAAGGGGCATTGTATTTTTTGGCAAGCTTTTTGAGCCTTATTACTTCTTTCAATTGCAGACTGTGGGAGTTTTCAGAGTGAAAATTAGGCAGCTCATGAGATGTCTGGCAAAACTCCTAACGATGCTCTGCAGTCCTCCACTATTTTAAGAAAGATGTCTCAAAGTTGGAATTAAACCAGATTTAATTAATTCATTACATTAATTTACTACATTCCATACACTGCGAAATATATTTGAACTTTAGCTCCTTTAAACTCAGAAGAAAGGACTGAAATAGTAAAAAATTTGAACATTTAATAACAGAAATGAGTGGGCTAGTATGTGGACCACAAAATATATTGTGATACACTTTAGAATATGCATCTGATGCATTTGTGTTAAACCAGACCAGGTTTGTTTCCTTGTCTTCACTGCGCTCTGGCATAACATTAAGCACCTCACAGGGCAATTTCCACTGTACAAAGATGAGCTTTAAGCCACTTGAACATATAACTTAACTTGGGTGCACTGCAAGACGTTTTCAGAAACCAGAAAGCTTGAAGGCTGCACAGTCTTCCTGAGGCCATAAATGCAATTGTAGCAACCACATTTATTCCATCAAATGAAGTAGTGATACCTATCATTAATTTACAGCTTTATTCAGGCATGGATGATCAGTTGTGTTCATGGAGGTTCAGGGTTGTTCATGTGTGGATCATTTGCTCTTTTGTTTTATTTTTTGTTTAAATTTCTCAGAGTTTATTGCTGGAGATAAATTTTCTTTGTATTACAACTCACATTATAAATATGCCAGAAAAATTACATCATCAGCAACGTACCTGATCAGAAAGACCATGGATTATATAAAACAACTCACTGATGTTGTATTCTTTGTCCTTTTATTCTTTGCTTGAGAAGTAATCTCATCATGTTGCTAGTGTCATATCAAAAAAATGAAGCAGGTTTTTCCATTTGATTTTAACTGGAGACTTGCAATTACAGACAAAAGGTAAATGCTTTGAAATGCTTAATGTTTAATGATATGGGGAGACTTTTATAAAGCAAATGTTGACTAAGTCTTGGTATTAAATACCAGGTGAACTTCTTAAACACAGTTAAATATCCAAGTGTGCAAATTAGATGCAATACATGGGGATCTAGATGAGGAGTCAATTAACGTTCAATGATGTTTTTCTGACAAGGTTGGGATCAAAAATCCATGGTTAATAATTGTAAATTTCAGTGGTTCTTTGACTTGTAAGTCATAATCAAAACAAACTTTTGTAATGATTTAGAACAGAAACTCTCAGTAGAGATGCATGGGATTCCTGTCTACATCTGCGAGTTGAGAATGGAGTGTTTTGCAACAGACTAGTTTTATTTCCAAAGACCTACATAAAATTGGAATAAATATACGTTGAAAGAAACAAGATAATTGAATGATTTGGTTAAAAAAAAAAAGAAAAAAAACAAATTACGATTTGTTTATGAAGTCCAGTTTTATGCTTATTTATGGTCATCATACTGTACGCTACCATTGAATTCACATAACTTGTTCAGGATGTCCTAGGGCTTACTGACCCGTTACAAGTTACAACAGGCTATATGCTTGGATGCAGCTGTTAGTCGTGAAGTAAATATATATTATAATCTGCATATGCCCCAGCAATGTAACTAATTTGATGAAAATGATAGATGTTTTGGATGGGAAGATTCAGTAGATTTTGATTTGTCATTATGTAAGTCTGGAAAAAAAAACCCACAATCTAAAAAGTTTCAATTTACTCCATCAGCTTCAGCAGTTTAGTAAGTAGTTCACAGTTTACTACTTCACCAAGGAGGGAAGATGTGAAAAATCCTGTGGATCCATCACTTACTAGAAGAAATTTTTTTATGTCCATAAGAGACCTTGAGGAGCACAGCATCTCCTGTACCTTTCACAGCTTCAGACTCACTGTTTAGGGAGATCATGTCAATGGCGAATATGTTCAGGACCCTCCATAGCTGACATTAATTTCATGGCTTGTCTTCACCTATCCTTGACTGGCCAGTTGAAGACAGTTTCTTTTACATAAATCTTACAACTAAACTTGTTACTTTCTTTTTTGTCCTTTTCTAGGAGAAGAGATGACACTGTTAGAGTCATTCAGGTCTTTAAAGAGTCATAGAATCACAGAATCATGTAGGTTGGATATGACCTTTAAGATCAAGCCTAACCATTAACCCAGCACTGCCACATCTGCCATGAATTATTTCCTTTAACTGCTCCTCATAAGACCAGGATATTTTGCCATTTAAAAACAAAAAAATTAGAAGTCCCTGACAAAATTGCACAATTTTGATTTTTGATTTGTGCTTCAAAATTTCAGTAGTATAGAATTTGAGCCTCTAATCAGCTGTAAATTTAATACCTTGAGTGGACTATTTCAGCATTCAGTATTGATAGTCACTCGAGTAGTCACCCAATTTGCAGCAAAAATGCTAATAATTAAAAAGATGCATTTTGTAGTCTATTCTTCCCATACTCAAAAGGGTCTCATCTATTTCTTGTATTCTTGTTTTGCCCGAGTCTTTGACGATTGCATTTTCTTGGACAAACTCCAGTTAAAAAAATTTAGTCTGTTTTTCTTGGCAGTAGTAAACACTTGAGTCTTCCATACTTTTCACTCTTCAGTGCCAATCGTCAGAAAGACAACATCCCTTGAATTTATATCCTGAGGAACCATAAAATCAGATCAAAGCCTGTGCATGCAATAGGCATATTTTATTTCTAGTAAATAGCTGTGCTGAAATGACATTTCCATCTTTGAGATTTATACATTCATAAAGTCAAAGCAATATTGTAGATTTTTACTTAATTGCTTTTGCAATTTGCTTTGCTATGAGTCTTAAATCAGCCCAAAGACTACCTCATCTTTTTAATAAAGAGGTTATAGTGTTGTTTCCAGGCAAATCTGTTCTGGAAATCTGCACCTTTCCTCTTTATTTGTTTTACTGTCACTCAGAGAATGAAAATGTATATAAACAAGTCATCCATGAAATTCCACGCATTGGTGTCATAACTCTGAGGTCTTTTAATCTTCATATTTGAGCAGTTCACAGCTCAGACGTCTGACTTGATTGAGCACAGATGTCTATGATATCGCAAAGTTCCTTGAAAGATAGGGTATATTATTGCAGCACTAACATTTAATATGTTTCTATTTAACATTTGCGTCTGAAGCCCAATTTCCTGTGTCATATGGGATGCTTTCTGCAGATAAGAACAAGCTAATACAGTTATGTTAACAAAATAAAACTCAGACCCAAAACCAACAAGTGATATTAATATAATTAGATATGTTGTGGATGCTAATAATTTACATGAAATAAAAAACAGATCAAACAAATTAATTGAAGAAGAACCTATTCAGGGCTATTAGCTATAAAACTCAGTAAATCATTGATGGAGGTGAAAATGTATGCTGCTATTCATTCCCTGTTCATACACCTTTTTCCTATATGGCTATTATTATTGCTTTATATAAATAGGAAAAATGAGATCATCTTTAGTCTGATTCACTGCAGATGTTTATATATTCTTATCTGTATTTTGCAAAAAGCAATAGCAATTAATAGAAAATATTTCACTCATGTCAGTATCCTATCTAATGAAAACCACACAAGGAATCTTAGGAGAGTGTAATACTCAACAGCATATGCTTTTGACACAATGGGGCTAATAATAAATCAATAGTAGATGTCCTTTGGATTTCAATGAAGACTCAAGTCAGTGCTGATCAATAATACTAATAAAAAAAAAAAAAACCAAAAAAACAAACCAAACTGTCCCTACTACAGAGCTAATATAAGTCCATAGCAGCATACAGCTTGCAAATTCCAAAAAAGTAATATTTCTTGCATAAGGTAAGCCCACCATCATCATTTTTGGTACATGAAAATACTCCATTTACAACATTCACAGCTGTCACACATGATGTTTTATTTGTTGAAATTCCACTGTGTCCTGCTCCCAAGGTGTTTGGAAGGCTGCTTGCCTGCTGCTGTGAAAATTCAAATGTCAAAAATCAGAGCTCACTCTCTCTTGTTTAAAGTTCTGTCACAGGTCTTCATATATCGTCACTTCCTGAATTAGCACCAAAAATAAAGTCAGGGTTTCCTGTTAAAGTAACCAGAGAAGCACTCCTGAATTCTTCTCCCTCCCTCTCTCTCTCCACTGTTACCTGAACAGATGTGGACTGTAAGTTGGGACAGACATATTCCTTACCACATCCTGTAACTTCTTTTCTTATCTTTCTGATGTCTGTTCTAGATTTATGCCATAGTCTCCTGACTGAAAGAAAGCAAATGTTAATTAAAGCAGTACAATCATAGTCCCTGTATTATTCAACAAATGCTAATGTGGTCATATGTTGTTTCTAAATGCACATTAACAAATGTATTTAAATCAAAGCACTGTTCATGTTAATTTAAAAGCTAGCAGGTTAGGCATACATATTAGTGTACAAAACCAAACATCATTAGATTGGTGTTCTTCAGAATCCATAGAGTTCTCAAAGCTAACCACTGTCAAGAAGTTTAATAATCCAGCTGTAATTTATTATGCTAACCAATCTTTCAGGCTTTTAAATTTACTATTCTTTGAAATTGGATCTGAAATGTCTCCCAAAACTTCTGCTAAATATACATAGTTCCTTAAAGTGATGCAATTATGTATCTCAGTGTTCATAAAAAGTAATAATTCATTGTCCTTCTCCTGAACAAAGAAGAGTCTGGAAACACAAATTCTAGTGGTCAAAAACTAGGACAAGAATAAGAGCCCAAAATATAATATCTTTAGAACTGATGATATTTAAAAGAATTCCATGATTTTAAGAGCTTGACTCATACTCGTGAGTAGTTGGGATGGAGAAAATCACAGGTCTTTCTGGATTTTGGTACATTAATATTATATCTATGAATTAAAGGTACAAATTTAGTATACACTAGCATAATATACTTAGTTCAGACAGGTAAAAGCTATGAAGATGTAAATGGTTTAGGTCAAACTAGTGAGCAGACTATTATGCTTTTGTACAGTTTGAAACCTGATTGCTAGTACATGCCAAAGATATGGATTATTACTTCTGCCCCCCATTCATTACACTTACTGAAGGATGACAGTACAAGCTGTTAATAATATCTTTGTTTTGTTGTAGGGAATACTATTTCATCTATATCAAATAAGTGCTTCTACTTGTCCAGCATAGACAAGGGAGCAACGTGCATGTAGGCACACAAGCATCTTGATGGATTGGGGTGGGAAACTTTCTAACACTTAAAAATAACATACATATGAGAATGAAATTTTGCCCTGATTTCTGATTTTTATTGTAAATCAGCTTTAAATTTTAACTCTATATCAAAGCTATGTAATAGAATTTACGAAAGTGTTCAACAGAATACAGAAGAATACAAGACAGTACAATATAGCTGCTTTCTTCTTCACAGAAAACTAGATAGACTTCAATAGCATATATTTATGAATCATAATATCACAATAAAATTTGGTTCTTTCATCTCTCTTAATGTCTTAACCCCCTTTATTAAGACCTCTCAATATTAAATAAATTACATTCTTCTTTGGTCTTTTTTCCTGAGACACAAACAGACAGATATATATGTCAGGAAAAGAGATTAGATGTATGGAAGAGACATTAAGAAGATGTAAGTTACATTTATGCATTTACAGTGGACTTCAACTAACTTTAACCTTTCTACCTACCCTACAAACTAAGCTCTGGGAGTCAGAGATCTCTCTGCTCTGAGGATTTGCGTTCAACACAGAGGGGATGAATTACAGTGCAAAGGAACATTTTTCACTACTGACCAGAGAGGAAGCTGGATGTCCTGCTTTCTTACAGCTAAAGTTAAATGACATTAAACATTCCTTCTTTCCATATATCACATACAAATATGCTAACACTTCAAAAAAAGAAAAATATCCTCAGTCTACCATATCTAATGGACATTATGTCCATAATAGAATCCAAATTTGACTAGTCTTTCCTGTGCACTTCAATTCTCTTTGGGCGTTACACAGTTAAAGGGGTTTTCTGTCATTTATAGCTTGAAGCAGAGCTTGTATCTTAGTGATAAACACACATGTTTTTCATAAACAAAGTTACAGTAATTACAATTCAAATATAGATCAGATTTTTCTATGAAGATAAAAGCAGTTCACTATAATGGGTTACATTCAAAAGTACTTCACTGTATTTGGAAGGATTTGACCCAATTCAACATCTGTTGCTAACTCCTGTCCAGACAGCTTTTTGAGTTCCATTGCATAGGCCATGGTTTATCTGAAACTGCTCATATGTGGCCTTTCAAGCTCTCTGCTTATCTGAGGTTAGACAAGGAAGAATTGCTTGCCAGATCTACCAAGTTTGAATGGTGCTGCCTCTGTTTGAGATTGAAAGAAGTCTTGTGAGCTAAAAACTTAAGCACTTTTTCAAAATCCATGTTAGCTAAATAAAAGCTATGATTTCATCCTCCAAAGCTGACTTGGTTTATATTCTCAGCAAGTTGTTTCTACAACATCACCACTCTTACTCATTCAGTCTCACATTTTTTCATGGAAAACAGACTCTACTGCTTCCTCTCCTAAGAGTAACTTTCTGGCTTAAAGAAGTCTTTTACAATGGTGCACTGTTAGGACAGCTTGGGTTTTATGATTCACCTACTCACAGTAATTGCAGAAAATTGACCAATGGCCTTCACAGGGTTTCCAAACATATTCAGTTTCACTACAGGTTATACTAGAAACTAGGTAAGTATCATTGAATCATAGAATGACAGGATTGGAAGAGACCTCTAGAGATCATCTAATCCAACACCCCTCCACAGAAGCAGGCTCATCTAGATCAGGTTGCACAGGAACATGTCCAGGCAGGTCTTGAAGACCTCCAAGGAAGGAGACTCCATTACTCTCCTGGGCAGCCTGTTCCACTGCTCCATCACCCTTACAATAAAATAGCTTTTTCTTATATTTAAATTGAACTTTTTGTGTTACAGCTTTAGCCAATTACCTCTTATCCTGTTGCTAGCTACTACAGAAAAAAGGGATGCCCCAACCTCCTGACACCCATCATTTAGATATTTGTAAATGTTAATAAGATTCTCCTTCAGTCTCCTCTTCTCTAGTCTAAAAAGCCCCAGTTCCCACAGCCTTTCCTTGTATGAAAGATGCTCCAGTCCCCTGATCATCTTGGTGGCCCTGCACTGGACTCTCTCCAGAAGTTCTCTGTCCCTCTTGAGCTGAGGAGCCCAGAACTGAACACTGGACTTCAGATGAGGCTTCACCAGGGCAGAGTAGAGAGGGAGCAGAATCTCCCTTGACCTGCTGGCCACACTCTTCTTGATGCATCCCAGGATGCCATTGGCCTTCTTGGCCACGAGGGCACATTGCTGGCTCACGTTTAGCTTATTATAACACTAAACATCTGCAACAACTTCCTTGCAGCATGTTCTTGCTTGCCTGAGCAGGCCTTGGGTTTAGGTGCAAATCTATTATGATTCTATGATTCTCCTGTGTATCCTGCCTCTTAACTACGGTGGTATGTGTGGTGTGTTATCTTTCATGCTGGTTTCCCAGGAATTACACTGAATCATTTAGTTCAGCTATAATAGAGGTTAACAACTCATCCACTGTTACATTAAAACCTCTTGGCACAGGCTGATTTTTAAAGGATTACTTCTTATTTCATTTGGGAAGAGGTCATGAGACCTCCAGAAATACACTCAGGTTCATCTATCTACAGAACATGGAGAGAATACCAACACCTGTACTGGCTCTGATTGGGATCCCCATAACTTTCTTTGTGGCACCAAAACAGTATTGATAACACAGCTGTGTTTTAGTTATTGTTCAACAGTCCTTGCACAGTATCAAAGTCTTCTCTATTTCCTATTCTACTCCACCAGACAACAAATTAGGAGTGGATATGAGGCTGGAAGGAGACAACGCTGGAACTACTGACACATATTGGCCAAAGAGGTACAACACCCCAAATCACATCACGCTCAACAATAAAATTAGGGGAATGTTGTTATTCCAAAGTGGACATTTCTCAGAGATCGTCTGGATATTGGTCAGCTAGTAGAAGGTGGTGAAGGACTGTCTTTGCATTACCTGCGTTGTCTTGAGGTTTAGTTTGTTTGTTTTGTTTTTCTTTCTTCACTTATTAAACTGTCTTAATCTTGATCCATGAGTTTTTCTTGCTTTTACCCTTTTAGTTCTCCCTCCCATCCCACTGCAGGCAAGTGAGTAGATAGGTGAGTGACAGCTTAGCTGCCAACCAGGGAAATCCCACCACAACAGCAAAAAAAGAAAAAGAAGAGCCATGCAACTTAAGTGCTTTGTTGTCTGTTAAATTTTGTGGGTTCTTTTTTTTCGTTATCTGTTTTCCTACTTGTTGTCCTGGTTTCGGCCCATCAAGGAACAAAAGACCACGATTAGCCTCAAGTACCGAAGACTTAAGGATTGCTAAAGGACAGGGAGGGCTTAATTGCCGCTTAAGGTGCAGGACAAAACAGAGCAGGCTACTCGGCTTGGGGAAGAAAAACAGAAAACAATTTAATACCAACTAAAACACAAAACCC
>WBNH01006837.1:110001-232220 GCA_013401255.1 Urocolius indicus | reverse complement strand
TACCGCTCTTACACCTCCTGCCTGGCACCTCAAATTCCCGTCCCTAAATAGTGATCGCAGAGGCGCCAGATTGGCCCAGCCAGGCCAGGGTGTGGGTCTGAACCCAGGAGTCGGGGGAGAGTCTAAAAAACTTTTACCGGGTCTTCACTGCAACCCGCTCCCCCTGTTACTAAGCAAAAGCAACTCCTTGCTAAACCATGACATTTGTGTTGTAAAGCGTGCTAAAGTATTTCCCTGGAGGTCTTGGGTTCTATAGTACAAAAAGGCAAAAAGTTTGCTTTTCTTCTGATGCCTAAACTCATTGGGGCATCATGACTCATCTGCATGTATTACATCAAAAAATATTAATTAAGTGCTGAAATTACTAATGCAAATTTCATAAAATCCCCCCCACTCTCGAGCACATTAACATCTATGTATATTGAGGACATTTATGTGTAACTTCGGTTATATGTATGGTAGCCTATAATTTTCTGTTTCCTTTTGCGTAAATATTTACAGGTTATGGTATTTTATCCATTATGCTATATAGTAACCCAAAAGCTATAGATAAAGTTACCACCTGGCTGAAAACTAATGTTGCTATGGTAACATTTCCATTACAAATCATATTACTGTAAAAAAAAATGTTCTTAGAAAATTTTCCATTAGCCTGCATTAATATTACAGCTGTAACATGCCTACAGTTCACCAACTCCCACTTCCAATAGCCTAAGCTACGATTTCTTAATTTTAATAACAACATTCAAGCTGATATTTACAGATTGATGACTCTTTGGAGTAACAGAATCCCAGGTCCTGGTGCATGTCCCATGCGGCAGCGTGAGGACACACATAGCAGAGGTGGATTTTGGCTTGGTCCTTTGCACAGATTAAAAGCTTGGGAAGCCTTTTTCCCTTAGTGTATGCAGGGCTTGAAAAGTTGGTATCTCCTTCGTATTTTCAATGCAGTGAGCCATATACTACAGCCATTCCCTTATCAAGCAGAAATATTTCTGCTGCTGTTGCAGCTATTTAAACATGTGTGGCCAGATATTGCAATTGGAGGATCTTTGCAACTCTTTGTTGCTGTGCTCAAGGTCACTACTGTAGCTAGCATTAAACTGAGGTTAACAGTTCTGCAAGAATATAACCAAAAGTAACCAAAAATACAAAATTATTTCTAAACTGACATTAACAACACTATGATAAATTCTTACAGTAGAATTAACTTCCTGCAATAAAGTTTGCATTATTTAGCAATTTGAGGTCAGTTATAACAATAAGAAAGCAGCATTGGAACTATCACAAGTATTCCTGAAGGAAAATCTCCAAATAAGTTGAACTTTTCAGCTGCTAAATATTACTAGAAAATAGAAATGTCTAATTCTGCCCAGCTGCAAGACAGCTATGTGAGTGCTTCTTTTCTTAATACTATTTGCTAAGGTTTCATATTGGTTTTTTTTCCCATGTAGCATTTAAAATCAGTCATATTATCCATAAAAGGTATTTTAAACTCCACTGTCAATTAAAGACCTAGAGAAAATGGTTTAAAACTTCTCCCAGGGTGTGAAAAACAAGGCCTTAGAAAAATCATAAGGAAATAAAGACCATCTGATATACTTAGGGGAAAAAAAAAAAGCTCAGAAGTGGCTAAGTACTGCTACAGGACTCTGCTAAAACAGTGTTTAGGATCAGATTTATTTAGCTAATCACTGATATAGTGAATCAGTGAATCTTGGAATCAGACAGAATATGGACAACATTTAAGCATGCATCCAAAAAGAGGTTTGCTTGAAGATCTCAAACCAGAACAGAATGAATCAGAAAGACTTTTAGGTTTTTGCTGCTGGCAGAGAATGGGATGGAGGCAGGAGGGACAGCCTTACAATCTGTAAGTCTGTGGCCTCTGCAAGCCCCAGTGATGTGAGGCTCTTTGATCATAAAATCATAGAATCATAGAATTGTTTCAGCTGGAAGAGACCTTTAAGGTCATTGAGCCCAGCCTTTATCCCAGCCCTATCAACCACTAGATCATTTCCCTAAGTTCAACATCCACTAGTCCTTAAACACCTCCAGGGACAGTGACTCTACCACCTACCTCCCTGGGCAGCCCATTCCAACGTCTAACCACCTTTTCAGTAAAGAAATTCCTCCTCATATCCAGCCTGAACCTCCCCTGGCACAACTTGAGGCTGTTTCCTCTTGCTTGTAATCAGGGAGAACAGACTGATCCCCACCTTGATGCAACAGTACATGGCTCCATTTATTAACTAGGAGGTATATGCTCAAAATACAGAGGTTAATGCATGAAAGTATTTCCTAAAAGCAGAAATATGTTCTAAACTTAGACCTATTTCAAACAAAGAAGCTGTGCGTCTTAAAACACTGAGAGGATAAGTTGCAAAAAAGTACTTTAGGCAGAAGAGTCTGTGCTGCTCCAACAAAATCACGGAAAATTAAATTAAATGGAAGTGACTTTTTAGATCTGAATCCCATCATCCTCTGATTGCATGATACGTGCAATTTGGACATCAAGCTCAGGAAATCCTCCATTCCTCTTGGCTTAAGCTTGAGGGAGAAAAAAATAATTTGAGATTTAAGTCTATTTTGATCAATCTTCTCATCTGTGTTTAATTAGTTCAAACTGCTCTGTGACTTCACTTCTTCCCTGCTGTCCTATGCCAGGCTCCCCATTCCTCTCTTCATTTCTGTAGCACACATTTAATTGAACTTCTGTGCTTGCTATCTTCCTCAGATGCTTTGTTGTCAGCGGACTAGGACCACTCGTCATTTCAAGAGCATGTCATCTGCTTTCTGCCATTTTTCAAAAAAAGCACATAACTGCCAGAGTCTCTTGGTGACTACTCTCATTACTGTGTCTTTATAGGCTTTTTTAAAGTAGAGTTCCCATACCTATGTACCATTACTTAAACAAGACAAGCATGACAAATTAACACAAGAACTGAAAAGCATTTGCAGACAAGACTGAGCTAAGAAAAAGCATTCATTACACTACCTTTCTTTAAAAAAGGTTTTAAACAAGCAACGTTTGAATCTAAGAAAAGGAAGAACTTGAGAAAAAAGTTTGTGAAATATAACTCTTCTTAATAATCTCCCAAAATATATTTTCAAGCTTTAACCAATTCACTTTCCCATGGAAATACTATCACTGACCTTTCTTCCTATACCTTGTTTTATATTAGCTATCCTCAAACACCCAAAGACTGATTTCCTGTGAGATCTCAACCTAACTTGAGGATTTGATCTATCATTTTAAGTCGGTGTTATGGAGAGGTTCCTGCATTTTTTAATTACAGTCCTCATGAGCCCTTATCACGAACAGTTTGAGGACTGGCAAAGATGATACAATACTCTCTTAATATGCTTCCAAAGCTTTTATCAGGTCATTGCTAATTCATAATCTTCTAGTAAGATATTCTTACTAGTTTATCTAACCTGATTAAAATTAAATTAACTTGCTTAACAGTATTGAATATGAGAACATGTATGTATGTATGTCATTACCTAGCATGCCCTTTCAGCTCATGCCCATACCTTTCTCCAGTAGTGATCGTATTATAAGAGAAAGCTGAAAAACATACTGGTAAAAACATGTGCAGAATTTTTTAAAAAAGGAGAACTTTAAAAAGTGCCAGTTAATTTAAACTTTTTAAAAGTCTCATTACACCAATACATAAAGCTACCTCCAAAACTAACACTTCACATAAGAGTCAGGGAACCCTGGCACAGGCTGCCCAGGGAGGTTGTGGAGTCTCCTTCTCTTGAGGTTTTTCAAAACCCTCCTGGATGTTTTCCTGTGTGACCTGATCTAGGTGGACCTGCTTCTGCAGGGACCTTGGTCTTCATGATCTTCAGAAGTCCCTTCCAACCCATAACATATATATGGTTCTATGATTTCATGTGACATATATATATACGGGACAGAAAACTAGACAAGTAAAACTGAGTCTAAATGCTAAATACATCCTAGACTAGCAAGTAGCACATGTCACTTCTACAGGCTGATTAGTCTTGTGTATTGTGCTTCAGATGCATTTCCTCTCACTCCTTTTTGTACAGACAAAATGACCTTGTCCTATTTTCAGTCTTTTCCACTACCATAAATAGATGTTCACACACTTCCATTCCATTCTAGTAACACAGAGGTCAGATATTTCTGACCATTAGGATCGAACATATTAACAACAACATCTTTGTTCAGTCTGGTTCTGTCCTGCATCTCTTTGATATGATATTCAGAGATGAGAGATTTTTGTGGAAAAAACATCCAGCCCAGTTATCAGTATTCTCCTACTGACATGACAACTGTCATTGTTTTCTTGTAAAATGATGATAGCCATCTGAAATAACAGGAAAATTGATAGAAAGCACATCTGATGGAAGTTTTACACTCAAAAGCATGGCGAGAAGTGGGATTTATTGCTTTTCTATTGAAAATGTAGCAATGGTAGGGCTTTAAAACTATTTAATTCTTCCTTCATCTTTAGCTAGCAATGTAAGTCTAACATGAAAATTTTCAGTTTGTAAAATTTACTCTAATCATTTACTTTAAAAATATGCTTATCTCATTTTTTTAAACATTGCTAAAGATTGTTCTGATAAAAAAAAAAAAAAACAAAAACCAACAGCTCTCTAATTTACATTTTGGAGTAAGCTATTACTTTTTTACAACACAATAGTCAAAACATTGTTTCTTTTACTGCATAAGCCAACAAGACCTGAGAAGTGATTATGCCCCTGTACTCAGTACTGAGGAGGCCGCACCTCAAGTACTGTGTTCAATTTTGGGCCTCTCACAACAAGAGAGACATTGAGGTGCTGGAGAGGATACAGAGATGTGCAACAAATCTGGTGAAGGGTCTGGCAAAGAAATCTTAGGACAAGCAGCTGAGAGAGCTGAGGCTGTTTAGCCTGGAGAAGAGGAGGCTGAGGGAGACTTTGTCACTCTCTACAACTCTCTGAAAGCAGGTTGTAGCAAGGTAGGGGTCCATCTCTTCTCCCAAGTTACAAGTTACAGGACAAGAGGAAATGGGCTCAGCTTGCTCCAGGGCAAGTTTAGATTGGATATTAAGAAAAATTTCTTCACTGAAAGAGTTAGAATAGGCGGCCAGGGAAGTGGTTGATTCACTATTCTTTGAGGTATTTAAAAGAGGTGTCATGACATTTAGGTACATGGTTCACTGTTGGGCTTGGCAGTGTTAGGTTAGTGGTTGGACTCAATGATCTTAAAGGTCTTTTCCAACTGGAACAATTCTATGATTCTATTCTATGTTTTATTTCAGTACAATTTGACAGTGATCACACATATTGCTGACATATTTTTGTGATTTAATCCCAGCCAGCAACTAAGCATCACGTAGACCTTTGCTCACCCACTCCCCATCCCAAGTGGGAGGGGGAGGAGAATCAGGAAAAAAAAAGTTAAACTCTTGGGTTAAGATGAGAATAGTTTAAAGGTTAAAATTAAATATTATAACAACATAATAATAATATATTATAATAATAGTAATGAAAAGTCATGTAGCAAAAAGAGAGAGAAATAAAGCCCAAAGGAAAGAAAAACCTTAAGTGATAAACAATATAATTGCTCACCATTCGCTGACCAGTGCTCAAGCAGCAACCCACCTCTCCCCACCAACTCCTCCCCCATTTATACATTGAGAATGACACTCTGTGGCATGGAATTGACCTTTGGCTAGTTCAAGTCATGGTCATGGTCTTCTCAGCTTCTTGTGCATACCCTGCACACNACAATTCTATGATTCTATTCTATGTTTTATTTCAGTACAATTTGACAGTGATCACACATATTGCTGACATATTTTTGTGATTTAATCCCAGCCAGCAACTAAGCATCACGTAGACCTTTGCTCACCCACTCCCCATCCCAAGTGGGAGGGGGAGGAGAATCAGGAAAAAAAAAGTTAAACTCTTGGGTTAAGATGAGAATAGTTTAAAGGTTAAAATTAAATATTATAACAACATAATAATAATATATTATAATAATAGTAATGAAAAGTCATGTAGCAAAAAGAGAGAGAAATAAAGCCCAAAGGAAAGAAAAACCTTAAGTGATAAACAATATAATTGCTCACCATTCGCTGACCAGTGCTCAAGCAGCAACCCACCTCTCCCCACCAACTCCTCCCCCATTTATACATTGAGAATGACACTCTGTGGCATGGAATTGACCTTTGGCTAGTTCAAGTCATGGTCATGGTCTTCTCAGCTTCTTGTGCATACCCTGCACACCTGCTGGCAGGGCAGAGTGAGAAGTGGAAAGGCCCTTGATGCTGTGCAAGCACTGCTCATCAATAACAAAAATATCTCTGTATTATCAACACTGTTTTTAATACAAATCCAAAGCACAGCCCTCTCAGCCAAAACCAAGATAATTGTACTGATACCACTGTGTTTATATAATTCATTGAGTTCAAGCTCTGAGTTTTTTCAGTTGAGCAGCTCATTTGAGTTGAAAATGTAACGTTTAATACCTGATTCATAACTCTATTTTCAGCTTCTCTAGGACAAAATGAAAGACTTTTGCATCATTATATTGATTCTGATATTCTTATTTATCTTTTAGAAAAACAACAAAAACTTTGGTAGTTCAGAAATAAATTAAACATAAATGTAGCTACTTGCCATGCAATACCTGTATAGTCCCAGTACACTGAAAGTCACGAGACTTGATTTGTGCTTCAGATTTTCACATCTAGGCCCTGTCTGCAAGAGGGATTTAGGTTTGAGACATTCAAGTCAAGTATTAGGGTAAAAAAAATTCATTCACATGACTGAAGTGTGCAGCACTGGAAGAGGCCATAAGAGTCTGAGGAATCTCCAACACTGGTGATTTTCAAGATTTCATTAGCCAAAGCTCTGGCTAACTGCATGTAGTGGTGGTGGTGGATTTGTGGCAGGTTAGACTAGGTGACCTCCAAGGTTTCCTTCCAACTGACTCTACAAGTAACTGATTTCAGAATCATGCAATCATTATAGTTGCAAAAGACCTTTAAGATCATCAAGTCAAACCACTAACTTTACACTGCTAAGTCTATCGCTAAACTAAACCATGTTCCTCAGCACCTCATGCGTCTTTTGAATATCTCTAGGGATGGTGACTCCACCACCTCCCTGGGCAGCCCATTCCAATGCTTAATAACCCTTGTTCAAATGCATGTCAAAAGAATTGCAGGCATGCTTACAAAGTCTGATATCATACAAAAGCTTATACTGATTCTCATGCGGATGCAATTTACAGTGATGACATGCATTTTGTAGAACAAAGCCTTCCTCAAAATCCTGACTGACCCTAGGCTTTTAATACTCAGTTCAGTGGATCAGATTAACATAAGAACAATATTATGGTTTGTCATTCAGTTAGATGAAACATATGTGATTATTAATGTTAGCTATTCTGCATTCCTTTTTGTATTCTATTTAAATACTAAATTTGAATTGTATTTTTTTAATTTTGGCTAATGAATATGATTACAAAACCAAGTATACAGTACATATATGGCTAAGACACCAACAATATCTGATTAGATCACTAATATGCCTGTAGACAAAAGCAAGGCATCTCAAACTCAATTACAAAGCACTGCTATAATACAGCCCTGATATCAATTATGGAATTTAAAACACAATTAATTCAACACTATTTTACCAAATGGACAGAAAAAAAAAAACCTAAATTAATCAGAGGAGAGTTCTACTTTGAAACACATGCCTGCTTCCCGTATCTTATACAATATAGGTTCAGGAAATTATTTTATGACCTAATTTCCCATGACAGCATATGTTCTGACTGAGCTGTAAGGAGCTCTACAGTGCCCTATCCTTTGCTGATTGCAGCCCTGGTGCTCTGCAACTAATGGGGTCCAGATGGGGCCAAAAACAAACAAAATGAGCTGGGTGGGAAGGGGTCGATTTATAGTTCTACTTGTTCTCCTTCCCCTCCAAAATAAACAAACCTAAGGAAAGGAAAGGAAAATACATTCGGCTGCCAGTGAAATGTCCACCTCACGTGACATGTGTACACTTAAAAGGTCTTAAAACGGAGTAAGAAAAAGAGACCGTCACATGTGTTCTTCCTGATAGGGCAGGCTAATCTACAACTGTTGTAACTGATGCATCTTTTCAGAGTTGTTATCCTGGAGGAACATCTGGTCTGAAAGCAACTGTAAGGAGTGTGGTAAGCTATGTGTGATATTTCAACTGAATGGTATGTATTTTATATGTGAATGGTAGGGCTCAGGCTCTCCAAGGACTAATATAGGATTAATAGCAGCTGAAAAGGCTAGTATAGCAGAAGGCCAGCTGTTTGCAAGTGCTTGTATGCATACAAACTCTATATGTAAATATCTCATTCTAAGTGTGTGATGAGTTACCAGATAATGCAAAAAAAATGATGTTATCTTTAAAATAAATTCAATCTAGAGTTAGAAATAAATCTTTCCTTCATACACAAAACCTCTCACGTGTAACTTTTGCCCTCTCCATGTCTGCTTTTTTTTTTACACACACACAAGATTTTATCTCATGCACATAAAATTCATTTATGAGGTATCAACACAGCACAATTGCTTTACTACCCTTCCACCTACAAATTAGAATATAAGATAAAATGACATTTAAGGTTGAGCAGGATGATAAGTAAAGAAAGATAGTGAGTCACCTTGAGAAAAATTATAAATGTGTTGTCATACCTTTTGACACCCTTGGATTAACCATAATGAATAGTGATCTTCAGTAATGGTTTCAAAAAATTGTTATGATTTAGAAATCAAATGCACATTTTAAATATTATTTTAACCTCAGAAGCGAGACTCTGAAAATGGCAACATCAGACCTACTATCTGCAATTCCAGGATTGTGTGGGAGAACACATCTCTGATGCTGATGAAGCCAAGTATGCGGCCAGGCGGCTCCGATTTCACCAAAATAACGTAACATGCTTCTCAAACAGTGATGACTTCAAACTTTCAACTCTAGGATGAAGCTGGCTTCCCAATTATTTTCAGAAGCTGCTGACATGTTAGACAAGTACGAAGTGCACACTGGATTGTCACTTTCAATGTATTTATAACATTTAACTGCCTTTCATGTACAAGGGAATCTCTTGTTATTTACGTACTTTTTGTGTACTGTATTCAGTGTTGTTTTGTTCAGCTTCTTAATTTACCCATGAGCCTTCACAACAAGCAGCAAGAATCAACTATGAGTTCAGGCACTTTCTCTTGGCAAAATGAACTCCCTGGTTAGCAAATGAAAGATTTTTGAGGAATAGTCCCTCTCAGTCCAGGAAGTTTGTCTCTGAGAGCTACAAGAATAATAATAAAATAAAATAGAGATGAGGAAAAAGTCCTTTTTAAGTTTAACAAACAAACTAATTTCACATTTTAAAAATAGTTAGCTGCTAGCTGACAAGTTGTTTAATAACATTTCAGCAAAGAAATATAGATACCCTAAGGGTATTAAAGTTACTCTTCTATAAAAGTAGAATGATGAGTAAAAAAAGACCATTTCCAGTGCAGGAAGAAAGGAAGACCTGCATTGCCCAAAAATCTCTCCAGTTCCCCAAAATCATCCAACTAAACCACAGGGGTAACCTGTGACAAGAAATCACAACTGCCCTCCAAGTTCAAAACAGCAAAAGACCAAACTAATCATGACAAATTCTTTTCACTGCAGGAGCATCAAGGCTTTTAAGCACAGGTCCTAATCTGTGGGAGATCTTTAATAATCTTTAGTTTACATTGACTATTTTGCAGATTAAGCCAGCTAGAGGGTGTGATGGCCTCTCTTTGCCCTCCTACACAGGAGGCCAGCAGCAGATAGTGTAACATTTCATTTTGCCGGGAGGTGGATTTGTTTGTGGCACAAACATGAAACAGTATTATTAAGAATGATTGACCTAGCATGATACTGCTCATCAAAACATGTTCACACTTTGCAGGCTATAAGTCTGTCAATGTTCCTGAGATTTGTGAACAATTGCTGTAAAAGTGAAGAATGTCCACATAATTTTATTTGACATGTAAACTGCACTGTGTGTCCCAAATCTGTCATCGCAGAGCTGAAATCCATCCTTGACACTAATTTATACAAACAGCAGGTCACTCAAGGAGGAAAATATTTTTTTTTTTAGAAAGCAGGGTAGTTTGGTTTTATAGGAGACATATCTTTGAAGGGCTCTTTGCCAGTCATTAAGATACAGCTGTCAGCTAGATCTGTTTCCCATGTAAATAAAATTCTCTCCACCATGTAGTTTTTCCTCCTGGAAGTGCTTTGTTTAAATACAAATGAATGCAAACAGTGATCACATTTCTTTAACACAGAAACAGGGAAGCTCATGAAGATTGACAGGAAATTTTGAAGTTTCAGACAAGCTATTTACAAGCATAAAACTTGGCTTTTAAATTTTTGTTTCCATAGAATTGTGGGGTAAAAATACATTGCTTTATTCCTAGTATTCAGAAATAAACACATACTTAAAGACAAAGCCAACATGAAACCTGGATACCTTTTACATTTTTTTAAAACATCAACCCTTGCCACAATTCATTTCCTTAGAAAAGGTCTCTAGTGAAAATGAATGCTTTACACATAGAATATAACAAAGAAATATTGTACTTTAAACAATTTTTGAGGCACTGCATAATTCCAGGAATGCCAAGCATTCTCCACTCTCACTGATTTCAAAACCTCATGGCATTAGGCCCTGCTTATTTTTAAATAGCAGTCCTAAGCTATTCAACAGTCTCATGTCCTTTTTCTAATGAAAATTCAACTCACTTGCAAATCATGGTAGTGTCAAGGATACTGATTTCTGAATCAATTCCTGTAAGAGTTTTTTTCCAAAATGGAAATAAATGTCTCTTCTGTCACACACACCAAGCTGTTGGTTTTAACTAGTAGTTCTCACAGCTTCGACCATGAAAATAGTTGGAAAATCTGATTTCCATAATTCCACTGTCTTAAACTCAGTCCCCATGTATGCAAAGTGAGTTAATACAGTGAGCACCTCAGCACTGACTCTGTCCTAGACTATTTTACATATTTAGAGACACTTGAACTGGAATACTGCAAAAAATTAGAATCTCCTTGATACACACACACACACTCACATACTTTGAGCTCCAGAACACTGAACTTTTGTTCCTAATATAGTTTAAAAGGCAAATTGTCCCACCTAGCTCATTTCATTTTATTATATTTCATTTTATGCAGTTTTATGCATGTATGCTGAGGTTAGTATGCATTTATGCAGGTTATGCAGTTTGTGTATTTCATTTTATTCTTAAATATAAGTATTGCATAACTGGTTTATGTTAGCTGTAGGACTAGGATGTTGCTGAGACTGCCATAAATGAAAAATAACATATTTTTTCAAGGGCTGTGACTTTGTTCAGCTCTTCTTCAGTGACTGAGATAACAACAGGCACGATCAGCAGAAGTCTTAAATCTCTCCTTGCAAACTGCTTGACTACTTCCTCAAGTAAAACTTTCTGTTTTTCATTGTGCTCTCACACCACACAGTCAAACACATAGTCAAACAAAAGGTTTGAAAAGCGTACAGCACTGTTTAATCTTCAAAGACTCCAAAGGGTTTTTTCGGGATGTTTTGATAACTCCGAAACTCCATTATGGGATGCCAGACTCCTGCTGACACAGTAGGTCTGCTTAGGTCAAATATGAAGGGTCCGTAATTAGCTGGCCAAGCCAAAGAACAGTCATATTAAAATCATTTGCTTATGTTCATATTACTTCTGTAGTGTGATTATTTGCATACAATTCTGAAAGTTAAATGGTATTTATCTGTACTGAAGCTGAATCTCAACATTTTTTCTCTACTTTCTAGCTTGCAACTTCCCAAATAAGGTCCAGTGTGGAATTTGTTACAACTGACACATGAACACCTAATCCAGGGGAGTTATGAACATTCACTCCTCAGCAGGCAGCAAAAGGCACATGGGCTGTGACCATGACCCTGCCAGTGGCATGGAGACCATCACTCACCTCATTCACCTGGTCTCCTCATAGTTATTTTTCAGATTGCACACTTTTCCTACCTCAGGGGCTGCAGTTAAGTCCCTCACCTACTCCAGTTGTTGTCTCTGAGACCCCACAGTCTCTAGGAGCTGATACCACCAGCCCAGGGCACCTGCATTCCTGTCTGACTCTAATGTTTGTCCCCAAATCTATCCACATCATCGCAGCAATCAGCACCTCATCCCTACAGCAATTACCCACAGGACAGAAAATGAAGTAATGCAGAGAGAGCTACCATAAGATTTACGGAGATCACGAGCCATGCTGGCATGATGAGGCACACAGCTGGTTCAGACAGACATGCTCACCTGCCACAGTCTGCACACAACCAGATCCTCTCAAACACAGCACTTCTTACCCCTTTGACCCTCTCCATTCCCTACATGCTTCCTCAGAAGTTTTTCATAGTCCCACTGACACCCCACCTACCTCATACATCTGAAACAGTCAGCCTTGCACTCTCGTGCAAAGCCTCCAATTTCTTGATGGCTCATCAGTTGGTGTGAACAAAGAAGTTTGTTTCCTCAAACTGTCTCTATTATCTGTTGTAGAGTGGTTTCTCGTCTCACATCTGTCCTTATGGAAGGAACACAGCAGAAACTGCTGAGATATAGGTGACAATGAGTAGTACTGAAGTGAGAAAGGGACCATCTCTGTAAATATTAAAATATTAAGTCAAGGCACATTCAAAGGTAAACAGTTGGAAAATGTAGCTGGTGGGTTTTGGAAATTGAGATGCCTACAGGTGAGGCCTCACAGGTAGGGGTGACGGTGTTCCACTTGTAGGCTCCACTCAGAGATGCTCATCTCTTCTTCATACAGAGTACTTTGTGTTTAGTTAGGTCACTTCAGAAATAAACGCTTTAGGAACCAGAATCTGGCAGCTGAGTTCCTGCATTTCCCATGATCAATCATGCTAGTATACAGTTCATAAAGAAGAAAGCAGCAGTTTCTCCTTAGTCCTATATTTGCAAACCAGAGCACCATATGCTCTAGTGGAAAAGAGATTAGAAGCCCATGATCTTAGACTTCCTGTGCCTGTAAAGAAAACCATTATTTCCCTAGGAAAAAGAAAGGACTCTGTTCTTCTTCCCAAAAATGTGTTTTATTAACTTCTTCATTCAGTTCTTAGCAGTTTAAGTGATAAACAAAGCTTAAATTTTTTTAGCTCATCCAAGCAAATCTAAATCAGGGTTTCAATAATGTAAACCTTTTGGCTTCCAATAAAGCCCAGAGGCTTTTTCATTTTGTTGTTACATTGAGCGTAAAATTATTCATTGTACTGTTAGTTTTGTTACAACTCAATAATCAGTGTTTTGATAAAAAGCTGTAAGTAGATCCATTCTCTCTGAGCAGAGCACTCCTGTTGTAAGGAAAGATAATTAAGAGTGTACTCAAAATTAAGAAGAAAAGAGTGTGGATGTTTTCATTATTACTTCAGCCAGATCAAGAAATTTCTCTGTCTAATTTCACAGATTTTACTTCTATATTAGTCTAACAGTAAAGCTTTGGAAAATAAGCTTTGGAAAAGAAAATGGAACACATGCCACAGGTGAAACTCTGTCCAATAATGAGTCTTTCACTCATCAAAATAAGAATGCTGAAAAAACAGAGATTAATTCCTCCAAAATATGATTGTTGAAATGTGGTGAACTAGATAATGACATAATTCCAGTAGTCTTCTCTTTCTACTTCCTCACATTGCGTCATCCTGACTCAAAGCAAACTTTCCATTAAACTGCTCACGTCTCCTCTATTAGAGTATGATGATGAGAAGTAGCTTTTCAGAGCCACTGACAACTGGAAAAGTCTACCTTCAGCAGTATTACTTACATTCATGAAAAGGGAAGGGTTTGTTATCAGGTTCTCTGGTATCAGTACTCTTCGTTAAAACTAAATTTTACAGTTCATTCTACAGTTCATAAAACTAATGTTTTTCTTATCCATAACTTTACCCAAAAGAATTTTCCCACTGATGCTACTGCAAGGCTATTTCCAAGTGTCAGGCAACGAGCCTATTGTATATCTATGGCCTATGCAGAGAAATGGAAGCGATTACTTTGAAATCCTAGAGCCTTTTAATGAAAATCCAACAAGGCTCTTCTGCCAAACAATAAATTACACGTTTCTTCTCCAGCTATTAGGGAACTTAGAGCTCCAGCATTTCTTGCAAGGGCTGGACACAAAACTCAGGACCAGAATAATTAAACTTCTTGGAAAAATTACATGGTTGCCTGGACTCTAGACTTCTAAGAAATAAAAAGAAAGTCTTGACAAATTTCTATCCAGTTGCCACTGTTGTCATATGTAGGAATTTAACAGAGCCATTTTATTTTAAACAATAGCATTTAGAAACTGAGCAGAATAGTAGCAGCACATAACACAAATTAAGTCATCTCACACTCTAGTCATCTTCACATCTGCCAAAGACAGCTCACTTTCTGATACTTTTCCAGAGAAAGGCCCAGCAGTTGAATACAGCAGCTGAAGGTGTTTCTCCATTCAACTGCAGCCCCAACAGTTTCTTCATTTGTCTACCTTAGACACTCCTTTATTTCTGTTATCAGGAATGCCCCATAAAATTCTACTAAATAAGATTCATACCTCTGCTGCTCATAGGTGAGCTGACAGGTAGCTGAAAGCTGGAGGTGCAGCAACCCATAGTAAGCCTTTCCAGTCCTGACACTTTACAACACAGCCATGTTACTTCTCATGTTCCTGTGCCTTTAAAAAAAATTATCCTGAAGGAAATTATAGTGATGAAAGCTCCAAAATTTGCTTATATCAACAAGCACTTAGAGGTGTATTTCAACTAAAAGGTGTGAACTCTTCTAGTCTGCACATTAAAAATCTCAACTAGTTGCATATTCTGTTCCATTTATTTCAACAGTAGGATCTACTTGTCTTGCAAAAGTTTAACACATACATCACAAAAATGTACAGACTATATTAGTTTAATTAGTGTTACATATTCTACTCATTCGAGATGAAGCATATATGCATATCTTAAAAAAAGCATTAGTGAAGAGAAATGAAAATGAATATATTGTGTCAATTACTGTTAAGAAAATGAAACTAATTGGACAGTCAAAAACCCCACAATGCTTTGAAGTTATCTGCTTCCTACAGTTCCCTATAGGAAGGTGGGAAACAGTTTATGGAATTGGAGAACAAAAAAGTGACTAGTTAACCAGATAGTTGAGCAAACAACAACTGTAAATATGATATTAACTAAGTCAAGGCTTCTGTTTTGAAAGATGTTGAGATGCTTAGAATAAAACACTTTCCTACAAAGTAATAAAAGATACCGTGTAGTCCAGAGCTCCTGAAGAGGATGCTTGGTATGCATTTTTAGCTGGTTTACATTTCCTGCTCTGGAAAATATTACTTAGAAACTTCGATCTCTGGCCAGTTTGGAAACACAATATTGGAAGTGAGGCAGAGTTGCAGGTCAGTTCTATGTGCTGAGTATGTGCTAGAGTTCTGTTAAGTTCTGAGGTTTTGCCTCTGCTAACTGCAAGCAGCTGACTCTTCAGCAGCTCTTCTTTGGAAAGGGTCTTCAGTTCTAAAGCATCAGTAACAGATTTGTTTATTGTGATAAAAACAGCAAGAGCCAAAATTTCACTAATGGTCACAAAGGAGACAAGTGCAGATTCTCTTTTTTTCTTCCTTTTGAGGAAAAAGGAGGGGAAGTAACTTTGCTGCCACCTCTATATAATTCAGTCAGAAAGTATTCAGTGGCTTATCTCTAGCTTTACCTCCTGCACATCTGTTTTAAATTGTTATGTTTTTTAAAACTAATTTCAACACAATATTACTTCAACAGTCTCATAACACAGCTATGGTTTAGTCAAGTTTTCCATTGTAAGTATCTATTTTCAAGTATTTAACCTAGAACTTAACAAGGAATAAAAACTTTTAAGGGGCATAAAGGGATAAAATTCAACTTCCAAAATGTTCTGTCCAGGAGAGCCCATGTTTTCCTAACTGTTTTTTAAATGTAGAGATAGAAAGAATGCACTTAAAGACTAGATATACAGTCAATTTATTATTCCATTGTCTAAACTGTGGTAACTTCTCCTGTTAAGCAAAAGCAATAGATTTTGGTACAATCAATAACCGTGGTTATTTGGCACATAAAACATTTTTAATGTATTTTGGGCTCAGTTTTTTGAGGTAATGGAATTTGGGTTTCCCAGAGAGTTGGACTGGGATCTGATCCAACACATTCAGATTCATTAGCCATGATTTCGTATCCCAAGGTAACTCTTTGGAAGAAAACAAATACATCTGGATTTCACATAGATTGTAATGGAAAGCTGCAAAAGGAAATGCTAAAGAAACTGTTTCATTGCTCACGCAACAGACTCAAAACCTAGATGGAGTCACACAGAGTCTAATGCAACTTCGGGAATTTTTTGTAACAACCAGACTGTCTACAATATATCACAGTGAAGAAAGTATTATTATTTTTTAAAATAATACTACAGGTCATGAGATTATAAGAACCATATATTCCTTTCCAGGCACAGAAGTTGTGTATCTGTTCTTTAAAAATAACTTGAAATGTTGTCCTTTTATTTTTTTCACAGAACCACGGAGGAACCAAATGCAGTGAGAAATGCTTATTTCTTATGTCTTAGCACCTCTATGTGAAAAAACCATGAAGTTGTGTAGAAATATATGAAATACAAACTTTTCATTCCAAATCTATACATTTCTCTGAGCAGAGATCAGATGAAAAATAAATATCTATTTCTCCTTAGTTCCATTTTGTAAATGCATGGTCTCTGAAGTCTGTTTTCAAGGGATGCAATTCAATGTAATTTTGCTAAAAATTGACGGTGATTAAATAGTCCCTTAATTCTTGGGGACGGGGAGGAAAAGTCAGTCTTTCACTGTATAATATTTATTAGCATAAAGATTTGGTAGTCAAAGCGTTCAGTTGCCTTGGAGCAGAGGTAACATATCCCATTTTTAATTTGGAGAATCTATAGCCAGTGTAGAGTCCAGCAATAACAGCTGCTACACAGGTGTGATAGGCGAGGAGCCTGCCCAGAGTCAGCCGGCCCACTGCCACTTGTGTCTTACAGAAGCAGGATTGATTTGGGCCAGACAGAGGAGATGCATTCCCAGGACCTGGCAAAACCAGCACTCAGGCTCCCCAGGCTTGGCAGGAAATGTGCCGTAGCCCCTAGGCATTTATGCACATGCCAACATGAGAAATCCACAAGGTCTGTTGCCATACACTCATGTATTTTGGATCATTTGAGCCCCAAATAGGCAATATAACCTAATTCTTCATCTTTACCTGGCTGTAGTTCTATCATGCAAGTGCATGGATAAAGAATGATACAGCATACTTTAGCAAACACAAGGTTAAACTTTCATTATAAAGTTGGAAATTGCTTAGAAAAAGAACATAAATTATCTTACAATACAGATAGATTGATTTATGAAAATCCCATTTTTGGCTGTGTAGTTTTCACACAGGATATTTGAGAAATGCCTCAGCTGTTAGACCTGAGGAACAGCTCCTAGGATAACAAGTCCTTTCTGCTTGACAGATTTAAAACTTTTCAATGTCTAGATCAAAAGTTGTCTTTGAGAAGAAGATACTTGGTGCTGCTCCTTCACCATGTAACTTACAGTGATTTTGAGATCAATTCTCTCACCTTTTAACTATAACACAGCAGCTGTAGTTATGACCAATGTTACCTCTGCATCGATTTGTATGCCAGCTGTTTACCAATACTAGAGATCAGCCAAGGCTGCAATCATATTGTTTGTGGTCTCATTTTGCATGAGTACTGGTGAGCACAGACATTCTTTTATCCTATTATTATATCTGCATTAATTTGTATTATATGAATACGTAGAAGACATTAATATTCATCATTATGATGTTAATGACTTGTGTTACTACAATACAAGCTTCACACTCATGTTAATAGCACTCAATAAAACAAAATAAATTTCTGTTGTTTCTTTGTAGCTTATAGTCTATTATTTATCGTACTTGGTTTTCAATTGTGTAAAAGAGCCTTCTGTTTTTCCTGGATTCTTCTGATACACAATCTTCAAAGTTCTTGATGCTGAAAAGTCCATATTCCTCAAAGCTGTAATTAAAGCATCACAGAATGGTTTAGGTTGGAAGGGACCTCCAGTCATCTGTCTGATCCCCTTACCATGGGCCAGGATATCTTTCACTAGATCAAGTAGTTCAAAGCCCTCTCCAACCTGACCTGAACACTTCCAATGGCAGGGTATGTGCAATTTTTCTAGGTAACTTGTTCCACTGTCTCACCATCCTCATCATAAAAAACATCTTCCTTATGTCCAATCTAAACCTACACCCCTTCAACTGTAAGCCATTTTCCCTTGTCCTGCCACTACAGGCCTTAGTAAAAAAATCTCACTCCATCTTTTTTTATAAGCTCTCTTCTTGAAAGGCTTCAATAAGGTGTCCCTGGATCTTTCTGTTCTCCAGGTTGAACAATTCTGGATTTCCTCAGCCTTTCTTCACAGAAGAGGAGTTCCAGACCCTTGATTGTATTCATGAACCTCATCTGGACCTGCTCTAACAGGTCTGTATTCGTCTTGTGCTAAATGGCTCAGAGCTGGATGCACAATTCACTCACTGAAGCAGAGTAGAGGGGAAGAATCATCTCCCTCAGTCTGTAGACCACACTGCTTTTAATGTAGCTCAGGATACAGGTTCATGTTCTGGGCTGCCAGCACACATTGCCAGCTCATGTCAAATTTTTCATTGTCCAATGTCCAATATTCCTGAGTCCTTCTCTGCAGTGGCGGGCAGTGGTGGTCCCAATCCTTTCATCTCCCAGACTGTATTGATACTGAGCATTGCCCTGTCCCATGTGCAGGACCTTTCACTTGGCCTTGTTGAATCTTATGAGGTTCTCATCGGTCCACTTCTATTAATGTCATGTCCCTTTAGATTCTTCACTGATAATCACAGATAAGCATTCACTGAGCACTCTTAAAATAAAGCAGAATAACAACTTCCCTCCCTCATCCTGTGCTCTAATTTCACTGGAATCAGACAGTGCTAAAGCACATAAAACAGCAGGCAAAGACAAACTGCAAATGTATCAGTTCTCAAAGGTATGGTGTTTTTCTTTTGAGTGTGGTTTTTCCACAGCCACAAGAGGTTACTAATTTGCTCCAGGACTGCAACGAGCAATCATAGCCTTTTTAGGTAGCACAAAATGTCCTTCAGCAATAGTCCCTCTGCACGCAGAAGAGCTTCCTCTTATTTGGGCTGAGGCTGACTCACTCTCCAGGCCAAGGCACAGGTTTTTGGAGCTCTGCAGCAACTCTTCTCCAACAGCAGCACTATATTCCAAACAGAGGAAAGCCAACAGCAGGGAGAGAGGACATTTTCTACAAGGGAAATCCTTTAGTCATTCTCCATATGCTTACGGAAAAAGGGTCCCTCTTCTTACTTTGCTTTGGAGAAACAAAAGAGGAAAAATGGTGCTCGTGCTCTGTGTGAAGAGCACATTAAGAATTGTTAAGATGATTTTAAATCTGTGAATCTGCAATTAACTGTGCATTTTGAGAGGTATTAAAATGATTTTTTTTTTTTCTTGCCAGTTACACGTATTTGTAAAAACTAAAGGTACAAATTGCAAATAAATTTTTTCATGTGCCCTTCAGCAAAGGCAGATCTACAAGTAGCTCCTTGAGGCATTTCTGATGTCAGCTGTCAAATGGTCTCATACCAAAAGAGATTCCTTCCGTTATTTCATGCTGCAGAAACAGGTCACTTTGCAGACAGACAAATCTTCCTTGAAGTTTTTTATTGCTCCTTCTTCCTTCAGTAGCATATACTGAGACATATGTTAGAGAAATTAAGGGGATTCTTTTGCTGCTAGACGGTCTTCACAATTGACTGAAATTTTGGCTCCGTTTTATTAATAGCTCTGAATATAATGTCAAAATATATGATCGTATTAACAATATATGAGCTAACTTTGCAGATGAGAATGGAAAGAATTTGTTGGGTCCTAAAGTCTGGTTCTCTGACTTTATGGGCAAATATACCACATTAAAAAACAGAAAAAAAAAAATCTAAATATACCTTTGAAGAATTTGCATCTCTCCTTACTGTGGGAAAGTTGTTCCAGAAGCCACTCTCCTAAAGATAGCTTATAACTGTTTGGTCCTAGGACTTCATCGTCCTTAAATACAGAATTCCTTTTCACTACCTACCCAAAATACTTATAGACAGAAATTATGAATGGTGCTACTTTTTGCTTACGTTTATCATAAGTTCTAGAAACTCAGCTGACCTAGTAAAGGATGCACCTTTTATCACGTGCAATTTTATTCCCATTTGTAGATGGGAAGAGAAATGATCTCTTCTGGACAAAGGATACACAAAGTGTTGTTATCATACGTAGCATTACAGATGCAAATCTTCTTGGTTTGCGAGCAGTAAATTGAGAAACGTATTGTTCCTTATCAGCTGATCCAGTATCTGTAGCAAGAAGTGGCCCTCAACGCATTCCAGGAACTTGATGAATGACTTGTGCACCACTGTGATGTTTTCTTAACAAGTGTCTAGAAAATCGTCACCCACATTGACCAGGTAGTTTTGGGAATCCTGATCTGCTGGCCAGGCATGCCCACACTTAGGAGTGCACCTACCCACCTGGATGGAGATAAACCCTCACACACTGTGCCCATCCCATGTTCTGAGGCTGTTGCATTTCAACCAATTTTGACCCAAAGGCTGTGCAGTTAAGTAGAGGTTTGTAATCAGCCAAACTACTCCTGTTGAAGAAGCACAGCCCTTTCAGAGTTCAGCTCTGAGCTGAGGAAGCTGTCTGCCTCCGTGGTGGGTGTGTAGCAACCTTGGAGTGCAAGTAGAGCAAGCTGGAGTTCGTCAAGCCCACCTAAACACACCTGCCATAAATTATGGGCTGAAGTTGTATAGCTCAGCATTTAGTTGTTTTTTTTAGATAGTTCTGAACTAATATATTTTAGAGACAAGCACATTTTACTGAAGCTCAATGTTTTAGTTAGTACTACAAAAAGCAATTCTGTAACTGACAGAAAAATTTACAGCATAAAGATTTACAGTCTTTAGCAAGTGTTTTTTCCACATAGCCACAGGCCACTAAGCGAACACATCAGATGTTGTAAGTATTTTGTAGCTCTGAAATCATAATGTTTGACATTGATTCAGAAATGCCTCCTGGGTATTAAAGGATATGTGGGTTTACTACTTGCAAACTCTGCATTCCCCTATATCGTAGTAATAAATGAATCAAGTCATGCTTTTGCTTTTTATGTATACTTCTATTCTTTTGAAGCAATCTCCTCTGTATTTTCATGTACATAGCACATTTGTTTGTATGGCAGAGTTTGTAGAACTGGCATGCTGAACAAGCTGAATTTCTTTCGGGTGAAGATAAACTGAAAGATGAAATTCAAGACCACACTTAATGTACTTCAGCAGCTACAACGTTAGTCTCTGTGACCAGTCTCAATGTAGACTGACGTGAAAAAAATACCCCTCAAGTGTGTTGTGAGACTGTAGCACTGATTGCCTCATGCTACACGTCCATCAAGAAATGTGTACTTTGGTCCCTGCTCCATGCTAATGTAGACAGAGCCTGTATGATTTTATAGTTGAAATTTTGACCAAATGTCACCCTTAAATGATGCAAAGATACTTTTCACATAGAAGCATGTAAAATGATGTATTTAGAATCCATATTTCCACATAGGATATTGCAGGTTGTATGTAATTTTTCCTCTTGTATATCGGTCTTACATCATGCTATATTCTACTGACTTCCCATGTTATATTGCGTTTTAAAGAACACAGTTCATGTTCTCTCATTTCTCATTACAGCTTCTTTTCTGCATTTATATTTTTTCTCTTTCAATACTCCTCTTCATATTTCTAGAATTACGACAAGAAACTACCAAGCAACTAGTATAACACTTTCATCAGGAAGGAAGCATGTAAAATTTGGTAAACAATTTCCCAGAGAAGGTGGGATGAATGTTCTGTAAGCCCTTTGGCATTGCAGGCTGGCTGAGCTGAGAGTTTAGGGTGACATAATACATTTTTCCATATAAATGCAAGGAAGAAAAAGCCACGAAGGAATCTAGTTTTCATCCATGTTGTCATAAAGTCTGGTAAATGCATTAGCAAAGGGCAGTGATTAATTCAGCATTCATGTCAATGAAATGTGCTTTCAAAGTCATTTTTAGTCTTAGCCCAAATATAACTTCATCACCAGATGTTAGTATCATATCTCTTCCTACTTCTCATCCATATGCTCACTAACATATTAACTACTCTGCATTATCTCTTAATACAGATGCATCAGAGTTTTCATAACACCACCAGAACATTTTCCAGTGGCAATGTACTTCTCTTCAGATATGATCTCATGACTAAATTATTCCCGACTTCCTGCCACATACATACCTAGCTCATATATGCATTTTTCTTAATGTGTGAACATAAATTCTTCTTTACGGAGAGAAGTAAAAGAGGCCTAATAGGGGGTAAAACACATCCTTTGATGGGACTAAGGCAGGAAAGTGAAATGTTACTCAACTACTGCCCTCTTTCCCCTACCTCTCATTTATCTTTCTTCTTTTTTGGTATAATTATATATGTGACAAATGACAAATGAAGTACAGCATTCCTAAATAATGCTTATTGCACTAGCATATAGGAGGAACAAAATAAGGGATGCTATTTGCATGATACTTTAAAAAAAAGGAGCTCTATAAAGAGAGCAAGTTTTGTAGAATCTGGTATGAGAGTCATTCCAGGCCTAACTTTCTTGAAAATAGGAAAAGACAGCACACTCAGCAAGTTTATCCTCATAAGACATAGAGACTTCACCGTGTCATTTGTCTGCATTAGCTTGTCTGAGAGACAGATGACCACTTCTCTCCACCTTGTACTCATTGCCAAACTTCAAGAATCCTTGTAAGATGCACCTATTTGAGTATTAAGCTACAAAGACATTTTGAAAAATTCAAACTCAGAGTGTAACCACTTCCAAATCATAGGATACCTCCCTGTGTTCTTGATTCCAGCAAGAATACTGGTAATGCAGTGTAAGTATTTAAGTGGCAAGAATAGCCTTCCAATTTAATGCATTCCCTGTACTTTGCTACTAAGAAATCTGGAGGTTGAAAATTTCATTTAAAAAAAAAACACCAAAAAAACCCAACAAAACAACAGAGGGATCTCAGAGCTACAGCTCAATAGTGTTAATAAACACCAAAGCACCTGTCAAAACATTTGCTATAACAGTAGAACACGGTCTGTGGGGAAAAGCATTATTATTTTCTCACCAAGCTGTATTTCAAGACAATGCTTAAATCAATCAAATCTGATTTCCCAGATAACTAGATCATTGGCTGAGATTTGTGTGTAAATTTTACTTCATAGCATCATTGCTATGATAGAAATTGCTGCTTCTAAAAGGGGAAGAACCAGCATGTGCAAGTATTGCTGCTACAAAATCATGGCAGAGGAATCAAAAGCTTATTCTGAAACTTCATAAAGCTTGTTTTGCCCCATTAACACCAACTGGAGGTGCAAAAGGTCCTGACTTCTGATCATGGAACTGTTTATTCAAGTCAGGTGCCTAAAAAGAATCAGACATTAAAATCTGCAAGCATGTAAATTTTTGAGGTCTCTAATAATAACCTACCAGACACTTACAGTCATGTGAAATGGCTCAGCCACGTCAGATGAACCAGAATAGCACACTGGAATCAGCTTGTGTTTATGTTTGTACACTCAGATTTGCCTAAAGACTATATTGCACGAAACTTGCAGAAAGAAACACTGGTCAGAGGAGTCAGAACGTGGAGGACAGCCAAGGAATTACTTTATCCACAGAAAGTTAGATTCTTAAGTAAAGTCTCAAAATCTGGGTAAATATGGATTAGTATAAGAACTGGATTAACATAAGAACTGGATTAACATAGAAATATGGAGTCCCTTTGTACATTGGCTTTATATCAGTACAATACATAAAGCTGTAACTGTGCTTGCATTTTTTATCTGCAACGAGTTGAAAGGTTATGTCAATGTCTCTATTTACACATACAAGTCTAGTACTTACATTGAAAATAAATGGAGGATTTAGACTAATAACCCCTAGGAAAAAAAATACATTCCACAAAAAGATCTTAGTAAGAAAGTCCTAGGCCCTCTTAGGTATTCAGCAGTGCTGACTGAATCTGGTAAAAACCTGAGGCAGAAGCAGTCTCTATAAAGTCAGTATATCCTGTTCTTGAACAGCTCCTTAAAGCTATGGCCAAAATAATTTTTAAAAGATAACAAATATAACAGGAATTATAGCTCACATAAAGTCACACATATACAGCTATAAAACACACTTGAAAGAAAAGAATCACTGATTCTTCTACACTAGATTATCAGAAGTCATCTATTAATATGAAAGAAAGAGTAACAAATGAGAAATTTGTTTGAAACCAAAACATCAGATATTTGTATTAATCTGCAGAATCAATCCTGGGAAGGGGTAGATTTTATGAATGGAGAACAAAAGAGTCACTGTTTTAATAGTGAACGTTTTGTATTGGCATGAGACTTATGGCATAATTGTTTTCTCATATGCTCGGGAACAAGCCACAATTGACTTGACTGAAAAAAATTACAGCAAATTGGAAGAACAAAATGAAAACTATTTCAGAAGAGCAGTAGTAGTTTTCAATTGCTCCCTGACTAGACAACACCTTACTTATTATTTAGGCATTATTATAAGCATGCCAACGACAAATGGTCCAAGAAGGTAATTTCTTCTTTAATGCCAGTTTGGCTTTTCTCACAGTGGGTTTTATTTTATAAGGAAAAGAAATTCTGCAAAACTGCTTAAAAGTGTCAATTCCTGGTGTGTGTTTCAGTCTAGACTGTCTTGTCTACATTAAACTGATAGAACATGTTGGATAACAGCCTTTTCAGAGACTCATAGGACTGTGTTTCAATAGGGACTGTTACATCATCTAATCTGATCTTCAAGATATCAAAACCCCTTGCATTTCATCCACTTATTTTCTTTTCTATTATGCTCAATAACATATTTAGCTAAAAATTTTCTTCCAGAAAGGCATCCAAGCTTAAAATGAGTATGTTAGGAGAGAAGTCTATGGCTTCAGCTGTTTGTTGAGTCTGAGATTAAAAAATCGTGGCTTATTTCCTGTCCACAGGTGTCTATCCAGATTCTGCTACCAGGCACTGGTATTTGTTATGTTTTTCATCATTAACATAGCAGTGACTTTGGTATTAATTATTCTCCCCTCCTTGTCCCCAAGAAACATGCATATTTGTGAGGAATCATCTATCGCTACATTCTTTCACTAAGTCTTTTTAAGCCTCCAACCGTAAATTGTGTTCTGTGACCCTAAAATGATTTTTTCTGTATCTCATCTATTGTTTCAAAAGTCTTTTTGAGAAAGCAGATAGCAGAAGAACGGAATTTTAGCTACTCCCTCTTTCTGTGTGTAAAGTTAATGATCACATAATCGTTCCTCCATACCATCATTCTGGCAGTTCATGCCAAGTTAAAAGGACACTAACACTAGCTCCTTTTCACAGCTACTCTTTCCAGGATGTGCTTCCTGTTTGATAGCTCACCTTTCATAGTGCAGCGTATGAATGCCCTGCCTTTGTTGAAAGGACTCAGCTTATCAAGCAATCCAAATTCCAGTGTTGGACTTCCTTGCCTTGATGGTAAGTCTCCTTGGAGCAAACGTGTTCAGCAGTAAATTTGTGCTCCAAGTCTCTCTGACAACATCAGTTAAGCTAGATCTAAGGTAGATATTTATAAACACAGGTCTTAGAATTAAATTTGCTCACCAACAACTGCCTTGTTCATAATGTGCCAGCTAATCTGTTCTTTACCCATTTAATACATAGAATCATGGAATTGTTTCATCTGGAAGAGACCTTTAAGATCATCAAATCCAGCCTTTGTTCCAGCCCTATCAACCACTAGACCATTTCCCTAAGTGCAACATCCACCTGTCACTTAAACACCTCCAGCGATGGTGACTCCAGGACCTCCCTGGGCAGCCTGTTCCAACGCCTGACAACCCTTTCAGCAAATAAATTCTTCTAATATCCCGCCTGAACCTCCCCTAGGGCAACTTGAGACCATTTGCTCTTGTTCTATTGCTTGTCACTAGGGAGAACAGACCAACTCCTGCCTTCCTACTGTTTCCTGTCAGGTAGCTGTAGACAGGGATATATCTCCCTTGAGCCTTCTTTTTCTCCTGGCTAAACAACCTGAGATCCATCAGCCATTCCTCATAGGAGATATGCTCCAAATCTTTTACTAGCTTGGTAGTACCATGCATCACTGGTATTGTGGAGTAATTACTTTTTAAATCAGAATTCATTCTATGCTATATAAAGTCTAAGATGTAGCAAGACTGCAATCCCACAATTACCATCACCTCCTGAACCACTAATCACATCAGGTTTGTTTGACAGGAAATGTTAGTGTAGCTAGCCTAGGCTGGCTTAGGTCAATCTTCCTGTTTTCCTGTTCATTTCAGGTATCATCACCACATCATCACCCTTTTATTTTTTCACCCTGGTAACATCAGTATTTATTTTAAAAGCATAGCATTAGGACAAATATTTCCTTTGCCTCCTATGCAAGTAAGTGGTCAACGCAGTATTCAGTTCAAGAGAGGCAGAAGGTATGTCTCTGCGTAGTTATCTCATCCAGTTTGGGTAATGTCAAAGCTACTCACTTCATAAAAACGCCATAGATGAGCCATGTTTGAGAGACGTTGGTCCTCCATCATCTCCCATAATATTTGCATGTGCTTCGAAAGGGACACTTCCTCCACTGTCACCAGCCATAACTCACATGAATCTGTTCATCAGTTGCAGTACAAGGAATCAGAGGACATGTCTTCTAGAGGCTTAAGTCCACAAGAAGGACAAAGCCAAGAACATACCACTAATGAGGAAACAGTAATTGAAACAAAGTCCTACATGTACTCTCTGAGCTGGATGCCAGTCACTCAAATGGTGAACACACATGCTCAACAAACATAAAGTACATCCCCAGCTTTCTGTGGGTCTAACTCCTTATCCTAAAAAGCCTCTTGCTTCCCTTCCTCTGTGCTATGCTCCTTTGCTTCATTTCTGGCAGCATTAACACACTTGGCACAGAGCAAATTCTTTTCTCTGCCTCTGCTTCAGGAACAGGGCTGGTGTCAGTGCAGCTGACTGGACCCAGCATATGGGAATAAACCTTTACCCACAGCTGTGCTAGGTTAAAGTCACTCTTTCTTCTCCAGAGTATGTGAAGACAGCGCTGTAAGTGCCAGATCTATGGGTTGTGCCCTGGCTATAGGTGATGTTCCACACACAGAGATTTGACCTGTTAAACTCCGCCTCACATCTTTATCAGACAGCCTATGCCAAGAAGAAGAGTTAACTTGAGAGTTAGGAAAAATGTCTACACCAAAGGGTTGTCAAGCACTGGAACAGGCTACTCAGGAAAGTCATGGAGTCACCATCCCTGAAGGTACTTTAAAGACACGTAGATGTGGTGCGTAGGGACACAGTTTAGTGGTGGATGTGACAGTGCTGGGTTACCGATTGGACTCAATGATCTTAAAGGTCTTGTCCAACCTAAGTGATTCTATGATAAGAAGTGAGGGACAAATAGAGTTCAAGGCATTCATTCACACTAGGCCTGCATCTGTTCCCATTTTGTTTTTCTTTTCCTCAGCCCAAGCTGAAGGGAAGCTGCTGATGTGTATGGCAGTAGGCAATGAAAGGTGACTGTCTCAAAGAGGAATTCTTTACAGCAGATGTTTTTGAAATAAAGACGGGTTTTTTCATCTAATGCTTTTAGCAAACTTTAAGGAAGTCAAAATATGTTCTGAAAATATAAAAAATCATCTTTGTGAAAAGGTGCATTTATCTTCTGATTCTCTTTTATTTTATATGTAGCCTGAGGGATTTTTTTAATTCTATCTATTAGTTGCAGGGATGCTTTTAAAACAAGATTTACTGGCTTCTAGCGTTTCTTACCTAAAGAGTCAGAAAGCAGTTAATGACTTGTAGGAAAAATGTCAGCGAGCAGATATTTTACTCCATAGAATACAGATTTATTAGAGAAAACAGAAAAGAAAAATACCTCTCCATTTTTTTTTTGTATCTTATAGAATGACAATAAATTTATCTTGGCAGCTTAATCATTTATATCTATTCTTCATTTTTAGAGTAAGTTCTCATACCTGAGACAGGTTGGGCTCCTCTGGAGTCCCTAAGTCCCATGCAGAGGATTACCAGAGAATCCAGCTACACATTCTGTCAGAGGACCACAGCATTGCAGAACTCTATGATGACACGTGTCCTTGCACCAGCTAGCTGTGAGTATTGTCACTGAGAAATGTAAAACAAAGACCATGGAACATCAAACGTCTTTCTTTTGCAAGCAGTGTAGCATTTCAATGGAAATGAATTCACATAGCCATTAAGACAGGTGAGTATTTTAATTCTGCAAAATAGATAGTAATTCAAATTATAATATACTCAGTACGTCAGAACTTGTATCCTTCAGATTGATGAATAAATACATATAAGCTGAAATTAGAAGACATTCATCTAGAACAAACCCAGAGTCTAAGGATGCCAAGTAAAGACCTGTACACTATTTATGCCTATAAAGAATTAAGAAATCCATTAGAAAGTATCTGAGCTGACTGCAAGAAAATCTTTCGACCCATGGTTGTTTTCAGTAGAGGACAAATTTTAAAGGGTTATGTACAAAAGACCTTCTGAGTGGCAAAGGATATACAGATCTATCCTCCATTTTGTGAATTTTATTTTTGCTGTATACATTCAGAAGAAGCTGCCTTAAATTTAATTGTTCAGCTTGTTATTTTCAAATGCTTTAAACAGAGTGCGTAAATATTCAGGTAAGTTTAACCAAGAAGCTGAGTTTAACCTTGAGACACTGCGGTGATATACTACTCCACATACCATATTTGAATTGTATCCCCAGATGGTTAGAAGCCAGCCCAATTGTATTTTAAATGGCCAGCTATTTCCAGATACTGTGTTCTTGCATACAGATAAATTCTCTCACTGGATTTTAAAACACATCACAAAAAATGTTAACATGATCACAGAGTTTTAGACTGCAAAGCAGAGATGCAGGCTACAGGTACTCATCAAAAATCCTACTAGTCTTAGGAAAATAGGCTTATTAAAGTACCTGTGTACTCTAAGAAGTAGTTTAGTCTACCTAATGCATAGCTAGGCCTCAGCTTTCCAGCCTTAGAGAAAGAACACCTGGGCTCAGCATGTCAAACTTGGAACTCAGGTGGAAGTGCAGCCTGCTATACAAACACATTGGCAAAAGCCTGTTTGCAAGCAACCTGGTTTTAATTATCTGTTTGCAAATTACCTGGTTTTAATTCCCCTCTTGCCTGGCAGCTGTATTGTGTTAACTTTACTCTGTCTGAACAGTTGTGATTAAAAGAATGACAAAGAAGCCTCTGAATCATAAAACCTACGAAGCAGTTATTTTCCTTGTACATCAGCGCGTTGTCACTTGTTAGCTAATGTTGTATTTCTCTACCCTCTAGTGGTAAAAAAACACTTCTGATCAGAAAAGACCACAGAAAGTTTATTAAACATCATCATGATTTTAGCTAGAAGCTATTTCAGCATCTGGAAATTCTTAATGGAAGATAGGACGACTTTTCATGTTGAAACAGGATAGCAAAGCACTTAGGGCACAAAAAAGTAATAGGATTCCACAAGCACTGAAGTGTCAGCGTTAACAAACCCAGCCTGAAACACGGGCTGCAGCGAGTGAGAGTGTACATTGATAGTAGAAAGTGGGGAGTGACTCAGATAGCTGCTTGTTACTTCCTTCATTTTAAGAAGGGATCTCAGGTTAAAAGTGCAATGCATATGCAATATGTTGTTAGCAGAGACAGAAAAGATTAAGGTTTACACAAGGCTTGTGGCTTCTAATCATATTATTGGAGCATATGTTATAATTCGATCCAATAAATAGGAAAGTGTAAACTTGATTTTTGTATTTAAAAGCTTGTTTCCCTGAACATTATGTACAAGTATTACTTGTGATTTACTGGGCGTATTCTAGTTGGATTTATTATGTTTTGCATAATTTAAATTACTACTTGACTTTCTGGCTACATTAAGCCAACAAGCTGGGTTAATTGAAATAACTGTCATGTACATGCCATACACTCAAAAATGTGTTAAAATACTTAAAATGTATAGGAGGCCACAAATATTTTTATCTTAACTGTTTCTCCCTAATTTCACCTTCTTCAGTTGTTGCCCTTCTAGATAACTTCTGCCTTAGAGTTTATAGTATATTGCAGTAAATACAATGAAATACAGCTAATTGCAGATATCAGAGCCTAAATAATTAACAGTAAGACTTCCATATTGGTCTGAACATATGGAAGCTCTCAACGCACTTTGAACCATAGTTGCTACTTTAATGAATGCCTGCAACTTGCACAGAAATGTAATACCAAACACTGTTCTTATAATCTTCTCTTCAGTAAAGGAAATTGTTTGGCTATGGTAATTAGCATTTCTTCAGGTGCATTTTCCATACCTATTAATAAACTAGTTAGCTCTATAGCATAACAAATATTCTCCTAATTACTGCATCTTGACCTGTTTTCACTACTAATATTCCGCTTATAATTTTCTGGCATGCACAAATAGATACATACATATATGTACCATAATGAAATATATATGAAAAATAATTCACTCTTGTAAATGTATAAGAAATGTAAATCAATTTATTATTGCTAAGATATAGTTTCCCTAATGCAGAGTCTGTAAAGGACAGAAGAGTTGTCTTTTAAAATCCTATCTCTGTGCTTAACAATGAGGGCAGCCTTCTGACCTGTCCAGAAATGACACGGGAAACTGCTGAAGTCAGAGTGACACTTCCAGTATTTTCATGTCTGCCTAAAAGAAGTTGAGCTTCAAATCCAAGCACAATTCTCTTCCTCTCTCAACCAGACTAGAGGAACGGATGAAGGCAGAGAGAGGAGATGTAACACAGATCCAACACTGGCAGAGACAGGAGTTCATGTCAGGAGACATAGCAGAGTCCCAGACATTTCAGCAAACATGGGGCCAGCAGCTAAGTGGGTATCTCAGGCTCTCTGAACACCAAAGGACATCCCCACAAAGGGCTATGTGTGGGAAGAGAGAGCTGGAGAAAAGTTAAGACTGTTTAGAGACCACACAAATCTCCAGATCTTCTCTTCGAAGTGAAGTGAACATTTAGGATTAATAGGCTCTGAAACAAGGGATCTTGGGACAGGGTGTGCTGTAGATCTGTGATGGGGAAGAAGGGAAAGGGTCACTGTCAGAGTGACAGAGAACTGGCACTGGCTGTTGAGAGAGTTTGTGGAGTCTCCTTCTCCAGAGGTTTCCTAAACCTGCCTGGACATGTTCCTGTGTGACCTGATCTAGGTGAACCTGCCTTAGCAGGTGGTTGGACTGGATGATTTCTAGGGTCCATTCCAATGCCTACTATTCTGTGACTATGTGTGCTTGCAGGAAAAAGAAACCTGGAAATGAATGAAGATCCTGGAGCCTCTTTGGGTCCTTGGAAAACCTGGGTGTAGTTGTAGCCTATATTGCTGATGATTAAAAGCTAGGAGAACCCCTAGAGACAAATGTTCTCTTTGGCAGCAGAGCAGAAATAAAGTATGTGGTATTGTTGAGCACTTACGGTTAGGCACCATGTAAGTTATAAAACTACAGGGGAAACTCATTTGTTAATATTTTGAAATTGCCCAGTGCCTATAACACAGCATGAAAAGGAAGGAAGTCTGTAGTTTGTGGGAAATCTGCTCCATTGGTAAAACCAAGCTGGTAAATTCCAGGAGAAAACTAAACTTTTCAGTGAGTGCTATAGTCATAAAATATGTGACATGTAAAATACAAGGAAACGTTACTTGCTTTCTGTAAAAGTATCTTGTCAAGTATTAGAGACTTGTTCATTTTAAAAATGAAATAATGTCAGCTGCAATTAATTAATAATTATATAATCATTAATGATGTAATAATTACTACTATGTCAGCTGCAAAGTCAATGCTTAAACTTCTGTAAAATAAAATAGAAGTTAATTTGGAATTGCAAAGATATTTCTTAATAACTAAATATATATCTATACAGTATCATAGAATCATAGAATGGTAGAGTTGGAAGGGACCTCTAGAGTTCATCAAGTCCAACTCCCCTGCAGAAGCAGGTTCAGCTAGATCAAGTAGAAGGAGCAAAAGAAAAAATTTCTACTTACATTTGTAAGTATATTCTGTAGCAGTGACCTTCCTCAGGCTACACTAGCAGTAGAATTTAGGCCACTGGCTGTTAAAAGGGAGGTTTGCAGTACTTAATTGCAAACCACAGAAAGCTAAGAGGAGGGAATGGGTAGGAAAATAAAATGTACACACAGGAGAAAAAGAATTATATGTGTAACCCCATAAACTGATAGGTAACTGAGGTAGAGAGATACGCTATAGTATTTGGATTCCAGGTCACAGTGTGTAAGGTACAGCAAAAATTACAAGGGTATTTTGATCTGATTGTCTACTCAGCTCCCTGTAACCCTGCAGATGTTGAAACAAGATGCTAGAAGATGCAGCACATTAATGAGTGAAAAACATGAGACCCTCTCAGAGGACTTAAACAGCAGTGGAATACAGTACCAGCTAATCATTTCTGCTGAAGATGCATTTTGTACCCCGAAAAATCACTTCTAGCAGTTTAGTTTGTTTTAGCTGTTTCTTTCCCACAATACACTGGCAAAAATGTATTTCGCATCCTTGACCAACATAGCTATGCCAGCAGAAGTCTGTAGTACAATCTTGGCTTAAGAATATAAAAATATTTCAGGCCTCCTAATCCATGCTTTTGTTCTATGTAGACCATCACAGCAAAGCTGTTTCTTTGTGGCTTCATTAGGAATGTTCCCATCATTGATTCCTGGAGCAAAGTTGCATTCCCTGAGAGCATAAACAATACCCCTGTGACAAAACTGAACGTCTCTTTTCTGCAGTGTTGGAGCCATTAGGATGCTCAATTGTTGTAATTGCAATAGTCGTTTTATGTGATTTGTGATTCTAAACAGGCAAGAGGATCTACTTTGCAGTCAACCATTCGTTTTTCTGTGTGCTCTTCTGCAAACCTGTAATACAAAAATACTATTTAAAAGTATTTTGATTTAACAAGGACTAATTTCAATGCTCTGTATTTACAAAGTCAGTGGGGTTTTTTTTCCTCTCTATTTTTTCAGTGATGATGATTACAATTAGTAGGCTTGTCATCAAAACCTATCATGTCTTTTGAAAAGCTAAATTCAGAAAAAAGAGCTTGTGGCAGTTGCCAGAAAAATACTGAAGATAGTTTTAAGCTAACTTGTGAACTGTAGTAACCAAGACCAACAAGTCTATAAAGAATCTAGAATAGGAACCGTTACCAAAACAGATTCAAGGGGTTTTGATTTTGCCATCAGGTCTGTTTGCTGACAAATATGAGTGTTGCTCTGTCCCCTGCAAGTCATGTGCAATCTGTATGCAATTCTTGCTTAATGTATGGCTACCAGCTTTTTACAGACTCACAAGGCCATTTTACCTTTGAAAACTCCCTGCCTCTATGAATGACAAATTATTGATTTCTTTTATCATGGATTTAAATGACCACTTACCAGTAGATGGAGAAATTGAACTGAAAATGAAGTCTAACAGCTCAAGGTTGTTAGATTGTTTATTTTACTAGAATTTTATATAATATCCAATTGTTAATATACATCATTATTAATTGGAACAGGCTACCCCAGGAAGTGGTAGAGTCACCACCTCTGGAAGTATTAAGAAGAGGCAAATAGGCACTTAGGGATATGGTTTAGTGGTGGACTAGGCATTGTTAGGTTACTAGTTGGACTTTATGATCTAAAACACCTTTTTTTCAACATAAATGACTCTGTATTTCTGTAATTGCTAATTAATACATAATGCAAGCTAAAGCCTCCCATACTTAATCTTGAAAATCTTTGATAAATAGTATCAACGCAAAGGCATTCCTGACTTTAAGACATATGACACCATTACAAATATGTGATACTCTATGACTGTCTTCTGTAGTCTTTAGACGCACTGGTGGTGTGTGATTTTACACTATATTCCCTTATAAGTTACCATATTAATCAAACATTTTGCAAAATTCTTATAGTAATTTTTATAGCTAGTCTTTGCCTATGTGAATATACATACTAGGAGCATCAGAAAACAGTCTGAAACGAATAGATTTTTAACCATCCCCTGTGGCTGGAATAACACCAATATCTATAAGAACAGCTGTAGTGCTTGAAAATTGATAAAGCAGCAGAATATGGGGTCAGGTAATGCCTTCAGATTCTCGTGTACTGTTGTGCTTTATACCGGCCTCTTACAGATTTAAGCAGTTTTATAGGGCAGAGTTTTTGAGGACATGCTAGATACGTGCTTTATTTCTAGTAGCTATCAAAATAAATATCTGATTTGTGTATGTTATGGCTTGTCAGAAAACTATCCATGGCTTTGCTTTCAGATTTCTCCACTCTTCTTTGGCCTTATTACTTATAAAACACTCTTGTTTTGGTTTGCCTTTTAACATTTTCAGTGTAAATTTTAGTGTAGCATCCTCAACTGCCTAAAAACTGTTCTAAATCTATTACGATTTTCTTCCCATGAGAACAAGAAAAAGACATTTGAATTAAGTTCTATTAATTCTAGTATGTACATGTTTTCACACACATTAAGCTATCAGTATCTTCACTACAGAAGGAGAATGAGAGACCACCTGTGTGTTATTAATAAGAATTTCACTTATATGTGACTGTTCCTAAAAAGCAGTTTCCTTGGAGATTACCATGAGCACATACATGGCCTGCATTGTCCAGAGATGTCAACAGCAGTAGTGAGGATATTGTGCTGAGAGGAGGCAGATGCCCCTTTAGAGCAGCATACAGAGACGTAGCTGCCTATTTGGGACAACATAAAGGCTGTGCACTCATCATGGGCAGAATCAACAAAAAAATGAAGCAGTAAACCTTCAACAACAACAAAAAAATACATGGCCAAAGGCAGCAGAAGGGCCTTGCATCTCTGAATTAAGCACACTCTTAGGCAGTCAAAAGAAGGAGAAAACTATTTCTTTTCCTTTGAAACTCATCTATAGTAGTTTTACCTGAGCTGGACAGAGAGATCATGGCCCTTTTTTTGCTTTTAACTATCTTATAATAAGCTATAAGCTACTCTGAAGAAAGCTAACATCCACCTGTCTTCTAAAAAGTGAGATTACTGAAAGGGAAATCCATAGCCATGGTTCCTGAAGTAAGTCTTTATACATCTTATTCACAGCTTTTAAATTCAAAAATAATTAAAATAATCATGGGAATAAGATCCAGGGGAAAAAAAAATAAAGGGGTTAAATCTTTTAGCTAAGTTCCCATTCTACTCTGATGAAGACTTAGAGTGTGCCTACATGCAGTTGCTGGCCCCTGCCATTTATACTGGCCAAAGTAGGCTGTTATGCTCAGACAGCACAGCAAATCACTTTTCAGTAGTGGAAACACACATTGATTTTCAGATTTCCTTGAGACGTTAGACAGTGTGTAAGTAATCTAAATTGTTCTGAGGCTTGCAAACACCAGCCTTCTAAGTCAAGCTGTAGACGGGAATTGGGGCATGACTGCTTTACACCAGAGCAGCAGTGTGCTCTTGAAGTGACTTTTCCAGTCGCTCCCACTTACTATGTTTTGGCTAATGTTGCAGAGCACTCCTGAAGTCCATGTACCAGGTTCCTTCCCATTGTACTCCAAGATGACAGGTAAGGTTCTGCAAATGTTCTTAGGCATTCAGGCCTCGAAGATCTAGTGTAGATCACAGTTCAAAGAAACACCACCATTTTACATCATTGTGCAAAGACTCTTGGAAAAGTAGAGAGTTGAATGTTCTGTGAAACATAGAAAGATTTTTTTTTAATTCATTAGTCACTAGAGGGAGCCTCTAAGTTATTACATACTTGTATCAAACCACAACTAACTTGGTCCTTCATCTCTTAGTTGTTGAAGTACAACAATAGGGTCAGAGTGCTACTTCCTCTAGTATTCAGTTGAAAAAATAGGAATGTAAAAGGCAAAAGTATGCAAGGCTCGGGCAAAATTCCACATTCATCCTATATTCTGAACAAATATAGACTTTCTAAAGAGATTCTCAGAGAAAAACGGGTAGAGCCAGTTAGTGCTGGGAACAGAATTAGCTTTGCCTAGACCTTTTCAAAAGGCCATTTTTACATTATACCATTAAGAGGGCATTCATCTTTCCCTCCTTCAAAGATCAAACAGCAAAATAAGTGAAAGTTGTCACTATGAGAGGAAAGCCTTTAGACCACAATCACTATCCTGTCTCCTTTATCTTCATTATATCATAGCTGTGTCCAGGTGGTAATTCCCAACACCCAGATTTCAAGGAGTGCTACTTACAGGAATAATCTGTCTAGTTCTTTCTGTGTTAGAAGTCTACTTACAAAACAAAGACAGGTTCTGGCAGCGTAGCTGCAGATGTGTATTCAGTTGTCTGCTCTGCTCTAAATGTAGTCAGTAACACAGCAGTTATAGCTTGTGGTTTTCTGTTACAAATTATATAGAATTTTCAAGAAGTCCTGGAAAAACACAAGGAGAACAGTAGAGCTGTGGAAGGGGCCCCAGCTGCAAGAGGGGCACTCTCAGTCAGGAGGGCCCTGCTGGGAGTGATTGCAACCTGGACAGAAAAACTCAGCACTTCAGAAGGTTTTGTTTAGAAAATATACAGCAGCAGAGGGCATCAGTCATCAAGAAATCCTAACTCCTAAAGTGCTACATAGCGTGAAAGGGGATGAGGACTGGAAAGGTACAGATTGAGATGCTCTAACAGGGGTGGGGATAAGGAAGCAGGAACTGAGAGGAGGAAAACCAGACCCACCATTTCTCTGTGTGTTAGCTGTAATCATCTCAACATGGAAAGGTTGTGGTGGAGAGCAGGGGAGGGATCACCTATGGTGCTGTATCTTGTCTCAGAGATGCTCCACTAGCAAACCAGTCTGAGCACTGCAATTGGTGATGAACCACCAATTTGTAACATTTCCCTTATCTTTTAAGATATAAAAACACAGTAAATTCTTCCTCCATAAAGCAAGATTTCTGTTTGGTAGTAACTCATGCTGTCCCAAAACACTAGGTACAAGAGGACTCAAACAAGAAAAATCAAGAAAGCAAGCATTAGCCAACATGTAACCTTAATTTGTCCCTTTGAGTGATGACTAGAAAATAGGCAGCACTGAGAACTGAAGCCAAATGACTCATTTTCTGAAAAAGTGAATTCAGGTCTCTTGCTGACATTTCTTCCCCACACCCTAAAATTGTTTCTCACAGCGTGTGCAGAGATGACCTTGTCATTGCTGCAGGCACTCGGGGCTGCCATAAAGTGAAGGTATTTGCTCAACTTCTTTTTCTACATACAAAAAACTCTGTTTCGTATGTACAGTGCTTTTTGTTATCCTTGGTAGAAAGAAGGAGAGATTTATGGGGAACTTATTTATAATGCCTTTCATGGGAGTGTTTCAGACTTGAAGGAGATCTTTCCCTTCCCTTAAGAAATCGATGGCTGGACAGAAAGCAACCGTGGTGTTCCCCAGCCCAGCCCTCAAGTGTTGTATGAAAGTCACCATTGTGCAAAAAGCAGCAGGACAGGCAGCTTCAGGGACTCTGGGGTGAATTAGACCATCCAGCTGCTTGCAAGATCTGATATGACACAGCTTTCCTGTGGTGAAGTGCGCATGAGCAGCTAGGGCAGATGTAAGGACTGCCTTCAGAAACAGACGTTAGACACCGTGCTGTAGCAGCAGCCATTGCGCCGAAATATTTGGAATGGTTTCAAGTTGACTGAAAATAAACTCACGGTCCAGTCTAGCAGCTGCCTGCTTTGGGCATAACTTGACCAGGTACTGTACTCCTTCCTTCTTAAGTTGGGAAAAGCATGGAAAAATTTTAATGGGCATTTGGAAACTTGTGATTTTTTTGTGCTTTTGTAGATAAAAATATCTCTAGGAATTTTTTAAAAGGTATCTCCCTCTACAACAACTTTATTCTCATACAAGCCTGTGTATAAAGAGCTGCAGGCAACTTGTTATCATGAGTCTGGCTTAATACGTTACGTTAATCAAATTTACAAAATGAGAATTTTCAAAAGATAATTTCACAGACTGAACAGTATCAAATTGAATTGAATTACCATAAGACCTTTCACTGAGTGTTGCCACTGATGCCACAAATGGGTACTGTTGTTGTGGAAGGTATGTCTGAGTGTATCTAAAATTACTAATATTTTCTTCTGTGCAAAGTGGGATTGTATTGGGATTTTGGTAACTTGTGAGTATTTAAATAGAAACGTAAAGACAGATTACTAAAATTCAGTCAGTAAAGGAAAACACTGATGTATGAAAGATGTGTAAGCTATACCTCCCTGGATTATTAAAATAGATGAAGAAAGGATTTAAATCTAAATTAACTTAGGAGGGTTAAACAATGGGAGAGAGAGGAGTTTTGCTTTAAGATTAGTTCCATTCACATAGCAAAGTGAACAGTTTGCCACTTTGGCAAGACCCAAGAGAGGTCCCCAAAAAGGCATTCTCTGAACTGTTGGTGGCTGGATCAGGCAGACACTTGCTGCTGACCCAGCCATGGGGTGACCTAGGTTTCCCCCTGACTTCTCAGAAAGGGGAGGAACAAGACCATCTGCTTTCACTGTCCCTCTCTTCTTCCCATCCAAACTGCTAAAGTTTCTCTGACCAGACTCCCATCACCTATCACTAAGGAAATGGCTTGACAGAGGATAATACCACTCAGTGTAGTAACTGTTTTTGTGTATTACCAGCTGTTTGGCAGGCAGCTTCTGAGGAATCTCAGCCTTAAGCTGCAGCCAGTGCTTTGAATTAGTGTCTCATTACTGTAAAGTACAGGCAGTTAGTGATAACAACTTACACAATTAAATTCATGTATTTCCAATCCTTATTTATTTCAACTTTTTCAGAGGCACATCGCAGGTATATGTAAAAGATGGCTGAGGTGTCGTCCAGTATCTTCCCCATACCAACTTAGAATGCCACAAAGACACAAATCCAACTACAGGAAACTAAGTCTGAGTGTCTGTAGCTAGTGATGCTACATCTACATTTGTGCTTGTAAGCAAATGTTTAGAGCTGTTTGAATGCCAATTTCCTAAGCACAGAAATTTAAATTCTCCCATTGAGGCCTGTAGTGTTGACAAATAAAATGTAATGAATATTAACTAGGCTGCTAAATGCTATCATTTCTGTAAGACAAAGTGTGAAAACAACATCATTTATAAAATTAAGATAGTTCAACCAGACATGGGATACATTTGAAAAGAATACTTTTTAAAGCCTTTGAAGCAAGATAATTTGGCTCTTACTTCAAAGCCTTTAAGGAGTTTGTCTTGTCCTGGCAGTGAAAGAGAAAGCCTCAGAGGAACCTTTACAGAAAGCTGTGCAGAGAGGGGGCAAAGAGCATCACATCCTGAAATCTGACATGTAAAGAAGGAAAAGGCTCAGTTTAGACAACAGGACATCACAAATTCAGTGTCTTGTAAGGAAATGCCATGATTGGAAGAGGAACTAAAGATATCTCTTACAAACCTGAAAGGAAACTTGGCACAGTTTGTGAAGAAGCAGCAGGCTGCTACTGTCTCTGCGATTATAGCAAAATAAATTATATTGGGGACTGGATTTTGAAAAGCTCTCCTCTTCTTTTCTGAACCGTAAGTATTTTTCATACAGCGTTGCATATGAGTTGTGTAACAAAAGGGAATTATTTTGCTATTTTAAGATAAATGTCTCTACACAAAAATAAGAATTCCTCTAAGAAGTGAAGAAATGCTAGCAATTAAAAAAAACCAAAAAAAAACAAAAAAAACACACATTATTGCCTTTACTCTTCCTCATTTAGGGTCTAATCTGAGGTGCATTGCAGTTTTACTAAACTATCAATATCAATAGAGTATCAATAGATTTTATTAAGTTTTTTGTCTATTTTTGTCACACTGATTACTTGGAAGATGCAAAAAAGCCTCTTTCTCTTGATTTTGCAGGATCTGAATGCTCCAAATGCAGAAATGATTTGGCAACTAACATCTTACTGGTAAGAAAAAAGTTCAGTAAATATTGTGTCACCACACTTAGACCTAAAGTGAGTAAAGTTTAATAATAACTTAATACTGTATTATAAAAGAGTAAGGTTGTTTGTCTAGAAAGTATCCTCTTAATGTGATTTTGTTTATTTTTCTTGTTCTTCATTTTTTCACTACACAAAGGTCCCAGTCTGAGAGAGAGGATGTCAGAGGAAGTTGGTTACATTCTGTTCCCTAGACCAACTTCTGAAAAACATCACAAGCCAAATAAAGCAAAATAACTCACAAGCCATCTATCGCATGTAGATTGGCAAGTGAGATTGCTGATAGGAAGTTTGGAAATAATCAGAAAATGAAATTGTCAATTTATGCTGCTGCCTTTTTCCTTTACATGACATCTTTTCAGTTTTTTACCAAAATTTAACATCCTGTACCTCTGAGCAGGGAGTGATCTGGTCTGCAGCCAACCTTATGTGGATGGGTCTTAAACCTCTTGGAGTGGGAGTGATGAATGACCAGGACACTGGCTTCTTTCCTTCTGTATTTCAGGACATCCCTGGTCACACCCCTGATTTTTGGTCTGCTTCTGCAGCCATCATTGACACAGCTTTCAACCATCACGAAGCCAAACATTGTCCTACTAATGGCTGATGACCTTGGTATAGGGGATGTAGGTTGCTATGGGAATAATACTATCAGGTAAGGAACCTCAGCATAACAGTGAACAGAGCTGGTGTGTTTTTTAACTTAACACTGCAATCCTCTGCCCATCTGGCCACCTAGAGGAGGGCCACAAAGATGACTTGATGGCTAGAACACCTCTGAAGACAGGCTGAGAGAGTTGGGGTTGTTCAGCCTGGAGAAGGCTCTGGAGAGACCTTGTAGGAGCCTTACAGTACCCAAACAGAGCCAACAAGAGAGAAGATTTAGATTAAATATAGGGAAGAAGTTCTTCACTGTGAGAGTGGTAAGGCATTGAAACAGGTTGCCCAGAGGGACTGTGGATGCTCCATGCCTGGAAGTGTTCAAGGCCATGCTGGATAGGGCTATGAGCAGCCTGATCTAGTGAAAGATGTCTCTGGCTATATCAGGGGACTTGGAACTACAAGTTCTTTACAAACAAAACCATTCTATGATTCTATACTATCAGCTACCAAAGCTGTCTTCAAGTTCATTTCCTGGAGAAATGGGAGGTTTTCCCATGGGTGTCATTAATAGTAAATGTAAAGCACTACTAGGATTATCTCACAGCCTAGAGGGCATTCCCAGCCAACTCTGCAGTGAGCAGCTTTATTGTGGGAATTCCCTGTCCTTGATGGCCCAACATTCAGAATCAATTAAGGTCTTGCATATACATAAAGAAAGAAGTGTTGTTGCCTCTTTCAACATATCAGGCTTCACAACCTCATTTAATTCTATTTTTTGCCATTCTTTCTCAGTTTCATTTCAAAATAGACTATAAATCGCTGCAACAGGCTTTTACTAGGAAATAGTCTCTTTTTACACCAAAGGACACAGAATTTGCCTTCTCTTTGAAATTCATGAAGCAGTATTGTCAGCTGGCTTCCTACCAGCTTCTATAAACAAAACAAAAATTGGCATAATCACTTCCTTATCCAGTCCTTAGAACTTCATCTTGATAGGTAGTTGATAGGGCTCTGCATGGCCAGGCCTCCACTTCAGCATGGCATCATCCCCAAGACGTAAGTTCCTTTCAAAGAACAGTGGGGTACATTTTTGCAAAGCCCTTCACAGGACTTTGGAAACAAGAAGGAATGATTGGCTTGAAATTTATCCAGATAATGATTGTTAATAAAGAATGGGGAAAAAAAGAAAAAAAAAAGAAAAAAAAGTATTTCCCCATGACTGGAGAAAATTAAACTAAAAAATGAAAAATAAATGGCCATATTCAAGTAGAAGAAACTTCTCAAAATAAAGGTAAGTATATTATTCCTCGTCCCCATTCCTTTCAAGACTCTGTGAATGAAATCTGACCGTGTTGGTTGCATTTTTAGGACCCCAAACATTGATGGCCTGGCAAAGGAAGGAGTGAAACTGACGCAACACATTGCTGCAGCTCCACTTTGCACCCCCAGCAGAGCAGCTTTCCTCACTGGCAGATACCCCATTAGATCAGGTTTGCCTTGCAAAACAAAGCAGCCTTTTAATACTGCTTTATTGCTGAAGGGAACAGTGTCATACAATAGGCACGAAAGAAATGAGAGTGTACAAATAACATTGCGGCCAGAGTGGAGTTAGTATAAATTGCTACATTCAAAAAAGCCATTACACAGAACGTGAATAATAATAACACTTTTCTAAAGCACTAGGCACATTAATTTGTCACAAGTGACTTCTCATCAGATATTAGGAACAGTTCAGCCCTGAAAGGAGCAGAGTAGATCTATGCAGATGTGCATCTGTTCCCTCCAGTCAAGGTGCAGAACAAATCATTTACAGGAAAGCTTTGTTACTTATGTGTCAAAATTCATCTATCCTACAAAATAACAGCTTGACAGCTATATTATTTTTCTCAGTTCTGTTTTTGAAGAAAAAATACTATCCTGTCAAAATGCATCCCTGAGATGAAGCGGTATGAAAAACAAATAGCTCCACATGTTTCTAACAGCAACTCTCTAATGCCTCTTCTATTGCAAATCATTTTCAGTGCCTTCATTCCCAAGGTATTTTGGAGCTGACATGTCATCCTGCTTTTATCATGACAGCTTCCACTGAGGAGAGAGAGAGCTTGAAAATGCATGTGTGCCTATACAGACTCTCTCCCACTATAACAAGAGGGCCAGAGATGTTTAAGGCTTCCATGAAAGGTTCTGCTTCACATCATGTGTGATGGGGTTATGCCAGTATATAATGCTAAATAATGGTGTAAATCTGCAATTGACAAGATTGAGGTGCTAGATAGCTACTCTGTGGGTTTCAGAAGTCAAATACCAGCCATGTCACTATGCAGAGAAATCATGAGTTCGCGGGCAGCTTTATGCAAGCTGTAGTTCAAGGCTGACAGGTGGCTGAATTCTCCCTACCCTTCTCCCTGTCCTCATCCTCACAGCACGTGTACTTCATACAGCCTGGATGCCACTGTGGCATACACAATTGCACCATTCTAAATGAAATGTCTCAGTATGACATAGAAAGAAGAATAGGTGTTACATGATAAGGAAACTTAACTCTTTCTTATCTTGTCCAGAGTCCTAGATTCACTTCTGAAAAAAAAACACCAGCATTAGGATAGACATTTAATTATAATATCAATGAAAACAGGAAAACAGAAATTATGTTTGAAAAAGTACCAGCTATACATACCAAGATTGTTTATTACTGTATTTTTAGGGATGGATGCTACAAGCAATTACCGCGTCATTTTTTGGAATGGCGGCTCAGGAGGGCTTCCGCCAAATGAAACCACTTTCGCCAAGATACTGCAGCAGCAAGGCTACAGAACAGGACTGATCGGTACAGTGACATTCCCAAAGATGGTCTAGAATGTGTTTCACCTGCACATCTCAAAACACTTGTTTTAGTGAGCAACTGCTCATGCTTCAGTTGTAATATTTTTATTTCCCAATTTAAGAATATCTTGTAAGAGGAAATTCTGACTGAAAAAGAATCTCTCTTAAAAGAACAAGCATCTGATGAGAACAATCTTTACTGTGGATCTGCTTCCAGGCACTGCTGTGGCTGTTAAAATGCGTAACAGAAAATATGTTAATATCTCTCTAATACTGTTCTATCAGGTATATGATAATTATTTCAATGCTACTTCATAAAAAAACAAAAACATGTGCCATTTAAATATGCATGATGATGCTTTACACAGCTCAGAGCAGATTTGCAACTAAATGGAGCAGATGCTGCTTGACACAATAGACCCAGTTCATAATATCACAGGATATCCTGTTCTTTTTCAAAAACAGAAACAGAGTAATTATTTTTTCTTTAATTACAGCACGTAACTACAGTTCACTGAGATTTCAGTGCAGCCCACAAAACATCACCTCCTTCAGCTAATATGAATCCTATTTTACTTTGTACTTTATAGAACTATTTTTTTTTTTTTTTTAGTAAAGTTGTAACTTTTGGTCATTATCCAGTTTCTAACAGTTATTTATCTTAGATATGTCACAGAGTTCCACAGACAGATAAAAGTTTCCAGCTATTTTCCCTGCCTCATCTGAATATCTAAATGACAATATCCAAAATCTATGTATGACAAAAAATATTGGCTGCACAGATAAACTGAATTTAATAATAAAAGTGTCTGCAGGAATGGATTTGTATTCATTCAGCAGAATAAATCTAAACCATGGAGAAGAATACTAAATGAAGCCTTCCAAGTGTTTGAAGTTCTTTCTTACCAAATCTTTCCCTGTTAGTTTTGTAGCAATATTATTTCAGTTGTTTTAAGCAGATCATAAAAAAGCTATACTAGCCACATGCTTCAGCTTGGTTTCAGCAGGCAATTATAACAAAACAATCAGATTCATCTCTGCTTTGCCAAAGGAATTGCCCTGGAGAGACCTTGTGCTGCATAGCTCCTAGAAATTAGCTAGCAAAATCTGCTGGCACTTTCCATCTGGGCATCTCAGCTAAAAGAGACACTGTAGTCACACTACAGGTGTCTAGAGTATCACTTGGTTTAACCAGATTGACAGATTCTGATTAATTGCACCATGGGGGATGATGTAAAGCACTGGCGACAAGTGACATGAAAAAAACAACCATTAGAACAACTTTACATTCAAGTCATGAAATAGGAAATCTTACAGAAATCTACCCACATCACCACACTTAAAGGTACATTAAACAGTCTCACCTGAATGGTTTGTGATTGTTTTGCTCTGAGGACAATCAGTTTAATTGCAAAGTTAAATCCTGATAATAATCTGCAGCTTGAAGTGATAATGAGACTTTTATTTTGGAAATTGCAGATTCTTTGTAGTCAGAAAGCCAATGTTATATAACATATGTCCTCAAAGATTTATTTATCTTAATTATACACTTTTGTAGAATGTCAGATGCCTTTATTGACCTCAGCTGGAGATTTAGGTGTTGCAATACCTTTAAAGTCCACGGATAGTTTAGCTGCGCCTTTATTTATGACTGTCCATGTATTGATTACAAACCTGTTTCATTCTATAGCTGGCTCTAAATATGTCAAGAGGTAAACTGAGTAGAGATTTTGACTGAAAGCAATCCATTCACCTACAATAGAACTCATTCTTTCTTTATATCCAAAAAGCAGAACTTTTCCTGCTTCTACTGTAATGCACAGCATTGAAACTTATTAGGAGTTGGTTGCTAGTATATGTGTCGTTAACATAGTGAACCATTTGTTTAGGATAATATCCTTCTGTAAGCACACAGTTCCTTACTCCACAAGAAGAAGTAGTTTTGAAGCAAAATTCTAGATGTTCATTTTGATCTATATAGATCTGGTATCCAAGGCCTGCATTACACCAGAGGTCATAAAATGCAATTAAACAACATCTCTCTTATGATAGGTGGGTTTCAGTTGTTTAATTCAAATATTCACAAGCCTCCATGTTCAGGTTAAATGAGTCAACTTGTTATGTCTTCATGTAAGCAGCTAACCAATCTGTTTAAACAGATAGGGAGAGAAAGCAAAGGCATGGTTTTAAAAGTTTATTCACAGTAATAGTAGACATATGTTCTTAACAAAGAACAAATAGTGTTGTACAAGGTCAAGAGATTTTCCTTTTGAGATATATGAACACTTCAGTATGTAAAAAAAAGGTGACTTTAAAAAATTTGATGCAATATACATAAACTGTAAAAATATTTATAAAATGAAGCCTTTTATTCTCATCCAGTATATATATATATATATATATATTATTATCAGCAAAGCTCTTACATATGTACAGATCCATGAGAAATCCTAATCTCAAGTTCTTCTGGATCTGCTATTTTGTCTGTCAAACCCATTGCTGAGCTGCCAATTACTTAACGATGCTCTCCATAGCTTCCCTTATCAGTCTGGCCATAGTTCTGACATGAAGCTTTTCAAAACTTTCCAGAAACAAGTCTGCATATCACCTTCAAGGTAAAGAGACAACAGAGCAACGTTATTTTGCCCTGTGCTTACAAATGGGCATCTTCCTTCTATTTCATACCTAATCAGTCTCCAGGAAGTCTGCACATTTTTGTTCGGTTCTGAAAATCCAAATTTTTCTCATTTTTAGTTTCCTTATATAGTCTTTTTCCATATTGGATCAAAGCTACAGGGCATTAATATATGTACAGAGCCCCAACAACTCTGTTGAAAATTTATAACTTGTAGTGGTCTGCTTTCATCAGTCCTTAGATATATCCCATTATACCACAATATACTCAGTACATATGTGTAGGATGAAGAAGATATCACAAGTAGGAAAGAAAACAACCATTTTTAAATTTTTTTTATCATTATTATTTTTATATGAGGAAAAGCCTGTTTTAAAATATTGCCTCTTTACATTTTAATAATCTGTCTTTTCAGGAAAGTGGCATCAAGGTGTTAACTGTGAATCCCGCAATGACCATTGTCATCACCCTTTAAATCATGGGTTTGACTACTTTTATGGGATGCCTTTTACGCTAATAAGTGACTGCCAACCAACAGAAACACCAGAGATGGACAGAGGCTTTAGAAGAAAGCTTTGGCTTTACACTCAGATGATCTGCCTCCTTACACTCACCGCTGCACTGGGAAGACTGACTGGCTTGATTTCAGTTTGCTGGAAAACGCTGGCCTGCCTTGCTGGGTTTAGTCTTCTGTTCTTTGTGTCCTGGTTCTCAAGTTATGGGTTTGTACGCTACTGGAACTGCATTATGATGAGAAACCATGACATTACTGAGCAGCCAATGGTGACAGAAAGGAGTACTTCCCTTATCTTGAGAGAGTCCATTTCATTTATTGAAAGGTAAAATGTATTTCCTTTGACCACAATTTTTCTGATTCTTGCACATCTTGCAGCTTTTAAATGACACTTACCCATGTGAAGTTTTTATAACTGTTGTAGTATTATATATAATTATAAGTAATATTATGCCTGTAAAATATTAATACTATTAATAATTATATCAAATATATATTATATATTGCTTAAAAGTATCTGTTCTTTTTAGCTTTGCTAAAGCTAGTAACATTTCAAAATTTCCATGGTTTGGGTTGAACATTTCTAGGCCATATTGAGGAAATATATCTTTCTATCAATAAGACCCATATTGAAGCTTTAAGAGATGACAGCTGATGGCAGAGATTCGTGTGTGGGCCACGGAAGGAGAAATAGAGCTGTGACATAGACTTATCATCCAGACTGATGTGAGTGCAACAGCTGGAAGGAAATGAACCTGCTGTCTTTATTTGAGAAGCACAGAGGTGGCTTACAATAACAGAAAGTGTAGCTTCAATCTGGAACTTTTCTATCTATGATTTAGCGAAAAAAAAGACAGTAATTGTATTTAAGCCAAACATTATTTTATCAGGCAGATCCTAGTCAGTGGGGTTTAATATCTTACAAAGTAAGATGTTTCTGAAGTTATTTTTGAAGTAATTATATGCACAGATCATAAAACCATTTTCCATTATGATTGACATTTGTATGTGTTGAGAATCTTCCTCCTTAATAACAAAGTGTTGTTTTCTGAGTTTTTTTTTAGAAATAGACACAAACCGTTCCTCCTCTTTCTTTCCTTTTTACACTCCCACACTCCTCTCCTCACCACAGAGAAGTTTCTTGGGAGGAGCAAGCATGGTTTATATGGAGACAATGTAGAGGAGATGGACTGGATGGTGGGTAAGTTACCATAGCAAATAGTAATGTTTCCAACTACCTAATACCTATATCTGAATATGTAATAAAAATGTAGTGTTATTAAAAGGACAAGGAAGAGAATTAAAAACAAGAAGACAAAAAGTCCCAGGCTTTTAATGAATATCAGTCAATCTTCTTTGAGAACTGCTGCCTTATAGTGCTAGCTTTTTATTTTGTTCACTCTTAGACCAAATGAGGCTTTCTGTTCACTGTTTTTTTGGTCTAGTGTTTACCAATTTTAACTATAACCCCTTGGCTCCCATCAAGATGCTCTCCTGCTTTTCTTACTAAATCAGAGTTATTTAATTTTCCGTGATTATTAAATATCAGGTAATTTCAGTCTTTTATGGTCATGTCTAATCTATGTTTAACTAGCACACATCAGAAGGTGATAAAACTGATGGGCAAATTCATTCCAGTTGTAAACCAGTAGGCTATTTCTCTGTGACTACTTCATTCAATAGAGTACTGAACATTTTTCAGCCCCATTCATTAATCCAGAAATGTTTAGAAGTGTTAATTGGTACATCCCCTGAAATTAGATTCATGTCATTTTTTAACTTGTTTTCTGGAGATGAAGGAGAATTATTTATCATCCAATCACAGCACAGGAAATTTGGTCATATTTGTAAAATGGATAAGAATCAGGTATGCAAACAGAAAGAACTAGTTTTCAAATCAACCTGTCAAACATTTACACACCATAAATACAATTAAGAACATTAAAAACAGCTCAAGAACTACTTTTAAATGAAAAATAGCTATATTATTAATGTATATAATATCCAGCCAGTAATTTAATGCAAATACTAATTGTTATCTAGACAACATAAGATAAGAGTATATTACTTTTTTTTTCCCCTCATTTCTCACGTTGGCTACTGCTGGTCCAGAATCTAATTTTTTTGGGGGGGGGAAGTCACATTTTCCCTCCATATTTTTACAGCACATGGCACTTCAGCACTTACAATACAGGCTTCTAGTTTGTGACTGTGGTTCTTCCACCCCTTTGTTATAATACTATTGACAAAAGAGTTACAGCACATCACAGATTTTGCATGCTATTACAGACAAATTCCAATCCTAAGGAATGCTGCAATGAGCAGCCTTAGATTGATAAGAATTTACATCAATAAATATTCACAAGTAAGAGGCTAAAATTTATGTTGTGTAAGTGATATTTTTTGCTTTTTAATGCACACATATTCCTACATTTACAGGTAAGGTTCTAGATACTATTGACAAGGAAGGCTTGAAAAATACTACACTAGTTTATTTTGCCTCTGATCATGGTGGATGGCTTGAAAGACAAGAAGGTAAAAGGCAACTGGGTGGCTGGAATGGAATATACAGAGGTAAGAGCTGTCAGAGGTGGTGATAACCTGGCAACAATTAGTAAAATACTCAGCCTACCCCCAAAGCTTAGACAAGACTGTATGCTCCAGAAGTAGCAGTATTTTTGAGAAAAGAATTTGTCTCATTCTAATTAGACATTTGCCTGTACAGGTGTTCTTTATAAGCATAAATTCTCAAAATGTAATTGCCTCATAAGGCAACGGCTCACAGGTTTATATTTATTAAGATTGTGCAACTTCTCACTAAATATTGTTGCATCTTACATCTGAACCATTCCTTTAGCTACAATAGGTGTGTTTCTAAGGATTCTAAAAGAAAGAAAAGAACTAGGCAGAGAAATCACTTTATGTCTGAAAATTTTATCCACTCTGAGTTCTCAAGGGGCAATGTATTTCTAAAACAATGGAAAGGAGTAAGTGTGTAAAGGTCACTTAAGGGGTTTGATATAGTGAACACACATTCATTGATGCTGAGCGGAAGCAGTCTAGCAGTAAAAACAAAAGGGCAAGGAAGGCACATAAAGGTAACACTAGTTTATGACAATATAACATCTGTCTAAAATTTCTCTTTATTTTAAATGAAACTTTTTTTTTTTTTAAATGGTAGGTGGAAAAGCTATGGGAGGCTGGGAAGGAGGAATCCGTGTCCCAGGGATATTTAGATGGTCAGGAGTGTTATCTGCAGGCAAAGTTATCAATGAACCTACAAGCCTTATGGACATTTATCCTACAGTAGTTCAGTTGGCTGGAGGGATATTACCCCAGGACAGGTACAAACACAAGTGTCTTTATGCCTCCTTCTCTGACAAAACTGTGGGAAATCTAGTTTGGAAACACATTCTAAAAGTTTTCCTTTCCTCAAAATGTCAGAAAATCCTTCTCTTTTTTTTTAGACACATAAAAGTTACCATTGCTGAGTCACCTCTTCTCTACATTTGAGATTCAGCGTCTACCTGCAATCTTCTACAAGCATCTCCCTCCTTCACAGTTTCCAGTTTTAGTAAGAGCTGTGCAGAAGGAACACAGCTTAGCTTGATGGTATCTGCTTTTTCTCCCAGGGTAATTGATGGCAGGGATCTGATGCCTTTACTGCAAGGAGCAGCTGAGCACTCAGAGCATGAGTTCTTGTTTCATTACTGTGGCATTCATATACATGCTGTGCGGTGGCATCAGAAAGACAGTGAGTACGAAACTTGGAATCATGGACTCATAGAACAGCTTCAGTTGAAAAAGACTTTTAAGATCATCAAGTCCAAACACTAACCTAACACTGCTGAGCCCACCACTAATCCACGTCCCTCAGCACCTCATCTATGCATCTTTTAAATATCTCCAGGGATGGTGACTCCACCACTTCCCTGGGCAGCCTGTGCCAGTGTCTAACAATCCTCTCAATTAAAAAGTTCTTTCTAATCTCCAATCTAAACCTCTCCTGGCACAACTTGAAGCTGTTTCCTCTTATCCTATCACTCATTGCTTGGGAAAAATGATCAAATCCCACCTCACTACAGCCTGCTTTCAGGTAGTTGTAGGGAGTGATTAGGTCTCTCTTTAACGTCCTCTTTTCCAGATCCAAACAATTCCAGATCTAAACAATCCCAGTTCCATCAGCTACTCCTCATTAGACATGTTCTTCAGACTCTTCACCAGCTTTGTTGCTTTTTCCCCAAGAATTACATTCAATCTACTATAGTACTCATCTTTCTAACATGTTTTTTTCTGGGATTGCAGCTTTCCAGATAGTTCCAGGTTGAAAGGTGGTAAAGGACTTACTAGCATTGCCTGTATTGTATAACACTAAGAGTTTGTTTGTGGCTTCAAAGGCACATGGCATGCCAAGCGGGCTACTGGAGTTTCACTGGGTTTCACTCACTTCTCAGAATGCAAGGCCTGGGGAGTCTGGTTTTGTCTCATGGGGAAGTTCTTGCCTCAGCCCTTTGTCCAGCCTTCTGCTACCTTAATAAGGATGCAAGCTATGGAAAATTAAAAAAAATTTAGAGATATTTCAAAATGTCAGGAATCATTTAACATTATTGATCTAGTTCTGTGACACTTAATTTTAAATGAAATTACCAAATTATATCAACCAATAAATGCAGAGCTGAAGTGCAAACAGAATTGAATTATGGGGAAACATTCACTCTTTCAATGTCTTGTGATAACCACTAATATCCTTGTAAACCTTCTTTCTTTCCTGTCAGGTGGAGCCATCTGGAAGGCTCATTACATGACCCCTGTCTTCCGTCCTCTCGGGTCTGGGGGTTGTTATGACAGAGGATTCTGCCCATGTTTTGGGGAAGGTGTGAACCATCACAACCCTCCACTGCTGTTTGATCTCTCACGAGACCCTTCTGAAGCCAAACCTCTGTCAGCTGACACTGAGCCACTCTTTGACACTGTAATAAGTAAGATTGGAAGAGCCATAGAAGAACATCACAGGACACTGACTCCAGTCCCACAGCAGCTCTCCGTGTACAACGTGGTGTGGAAGCCATGGCTGCAGCCGTGCTGTGGGGCATTCCCGTTCTGTTGGTGTGATAAGGAAGGTGACAATAAACTTCCTGACCTATAAAGAAAAGAATCAGTTACTTCCTCAAAGGAAGGTTTTGAGTGGTTTTTTGAGGATGTTGACTGGTGGGTGGGTTGGTTGGTTTGATGGAGTCTTTACACGACAATTGTTTCAGTGAATGCCACAGTATTTTGTAAAGGTATCTTTCGGCTGGACACTCACAGGAAGGAATCAAGACAAAATTATCTGAAGAGCATGTTTGAACTTCTCTCTGCTGACAACTGGATGAATAGTTCAAATGCATTGAAACAGGCTAAGATTAGAGCTGTAAAGTAGTGATGTATCAAAACCTAGGTTTTGTTGCTTATGAATGTATACTTAGAAGACTTTTATTCTGAATTTCTAAGTGATTCCTGGACTGAGGTCTCCTTTATTATAGAATCATAGAATAACAGGGTTGGAAGGGACCTTTAGAGATCATCTAGTCCAGCCCCCCTGCAGAAACAGGTTCACCTAGATCAGGCTCCCTTAATTGTGTTATATCAAGCGTAATATGTCTCTACAATAAATTTTTGCAGACTACTGCTTCCAAATAACTTAAAAAATATTTGTGCCCACATTTCCTCAGAAAATCTCCTTTAAAATTAGCTTCCTTCTTTCCTTGTAGCTAGTCCTTTCAGCAGCTGATGACAGCTGATTAGCCTGGGGCTTCTGAATCAGAAGAAATTGCCCAAGTGAGGCGTAAAGCTTGGAAACATGAGAGGCTGAGTAATGGCTACCAATGCTTCCTGAGAAGGATGGGACTACTATGATTGGAGCCAGCCACTGTTGATGTGGAACACAAAAGGGAAAGGATTTTCTTTTTCCAAAGTCCTCATTGCACCCAGCTCTCTAATGAGCACAGACAAGGGCATAGTGGCATTGACAGCTACAGAAGTGTCACACTGATAACTAGTTCAGTCATTTGGGCACAGGAATGCATGGGTTACCTTGCTGTCCATATCAAAGTCATAACTGGTTTCTACTATGTAGTAGTAGGTTCACAAATTGTCTTTGAAAAATGCCCTATACTAATTATGAAAAAAATACCCAAAATCTAATTTACTGTGAAAAAAAAAAAAGAGAAATGAAGAATTAAGGTATTTCTTGCTTCATGAGTTACATTTTTATCCCCACAGATGTGTCTCTTTGCTGCTGTTCTTTCTTTTGCTTCTTTTCCTTCTTTGTGTTAAAATAATTATTCTTATTAAAGTGGCCTTGCAGGTAACACTTTTCATTATAGAATACAAGATATATCTGTTGACATAGATAAATTTAAGCTGGCATATCTGAATATGTAGGCCTCTGAGAACAGAATTTGCTCATTCCCTGTTTCATACGTTCTTTACTGTTTTCTAACTACCGTATTAGGACCTGTTTTTCTTGTTTATTTCCATTGATAATGCTTGTTTTGGTTTTGTTTCCTCCCTCGCTTCCCACAATTCAGCCATCAGGAAATCTGTAGGTAATCAAAGCCCTACAGCTTAAAGCAAAGTTTTCTGTGACTTCATATATTTCACAGACTTACCCAGATGCTCCATCAATGCCATTGATGAGAAAGGCACTCAGTTTTACCAGGAAAGCTTCAAGAAATTAAGTGAATCTATCACTTCACATGTACGGGATTGTTACTTAATTTCCTCCTTTTCCTCTGTTGAGAGTATGTTCTATTTCTCCTTTGAATGTGTTATGTTTCCCTTGGATGTTCTTGGCTAGATTTAAAGGTCGTCTCATATTCAATATGTGTTGTTTTTTTAGTCTGAAAATATTGCCATTTTTCAATTTTCTTGGTCATCTGTTTCTGATTGTGGCATGTGGCCAGGAAGACAAGATGGAAGGGCTTTTCTGAATGGACATCGTAAGATTTCCACAGGTATGAGTCAGGAATGGTGTGATCAGATCTGCACTGGAGCAAAAGAGACAGATCTAAGTCCCTACTTTCTTTACCAAGTCTTTGCAGAGTGAGTCCTTTCCTTTGGGCTTAGTCTGTAACCCAAGAGCTTCCTGCTGCTTCCTGTGTTGTACCATTTCCAGTTAGTTCCTTCCAAGTACCTCAGAAAATTATCTTTCTCTTTAGTAATTCCAGATAAACATCAAAGTCTCTAATGGTCTCCTTGAGACTTGTGCACTGCAGCTACTGATGATGCTATGAATCTCATTGTGTCAATATTTTGTATTTATCAAGATCTAGTTAATAAGTTCTGATTATTTTTTTCCTCCAACTTTACATAGCATTTTGTATTAATATTCCTTTTGGCCTCTGGGAAATAGTATGTCAAATCCAAGAATCTCTAACTTTATTTCTGTCTTTCTTTGAATAAAGCCCTTATATAGAGGATTACAGCATGACATATTTGTATCCTCTTTTTAAACCACCATAAGCAACATAACCAGTAAAAAGAGGGGTCAGTGGCTCCATGGGCCTGCAAAGCTGTATGGCAAGTCAGACTGCGCAGCCATGAGAATTAGCACTTGCAAAGGGTAGAACTCACAGTCAGAGGAACTGTAATCACATAACGGGAACTTAGCCAGGCTGCCAGAGTTGGTATGCATATATCGATGGGGCTAGTTGGCTCAACCTCTGCATTACCACAGCTATCCTGCTTCTGTCCATAGAGCAGTTCTCCACACAGGCCTCACTGCCTGTGATTTATGATCTTCCACCACTTACCACTAAAGCTCTTTCTATTGGACATAAGAGGAGCTGTATTTATAGTTTCTACTTTAAAATAGTTTTTTCTTGTTCAACAGTTGCTACTTATTCAGCCCTCCCTTGCAGCAGGCAGGATTAAATGCCTTGGGCCAGGTTTTTAAAGGAACTGACACCCACCAATTGCGCTGAAAAGAGTATATAAGACATGCTTTTGAAAGTCTCTCTTTAGAAGCACAGATCAGTTGCCTGGTTTTCCTTTGGGGAAGTTTTTTTTTCTTCCTTCATACCCCAAAGCTATTTTTTTTGTTGTTTCTTTACTTGCTTCAGCAGGGAATGAATTTGCCTTTGCTGGCCAGTCAGCCTTGGGGTTGCAGGGCCAGTGCTTCACTGGGCAGCTTCCAGCTCGGTTCCCATGGGGCATTACTGGGAAACAGGGATGAAATGGGGAACTTTGTTCCACAGAGGTTTGCTTTCCTTGGGCAGCCTCCTGACTGCTCTTGCTCACATCTTCCCCTGCTAACCTCTGGCTGTGGGGACAGTCTGGCCTCTGCCTGCCAGTGGAGCTGATCCATCAGATCAGCCATACCCCAAAGCTACCAGTGGAGTTAGAGTATGGGTATAGGGGGAAGAGGGGGGTTACAACAATTAACAGTCTCAGTTTTCCTTCCTTTGGCCTTTGAAACCAAACTTGGAGAGTTAGATGGTGAGTGTTAGGTATTCTGTTTTTATATTTATTGCTAGAGTTACTGTGGCATACAGAAAGCATAATTTGCCTCCCGATTGCTTCCATGTGATCTTCACTGTTTCTTTACCCACCATACTCCTAGTTGCCACTCTTTTTGTCTTATTTGCCTTGTTTCTGTCTCAAATTTTGTACCCTCGTGTATTGCTCTTGTATTCCTAGCCTTAAGGAAGAAGGAAAGATTTATGTTCCTAGCTGGATAGTCTGAAGCCAGAAGGCACAGCTAGATCATTTCGATCATGACCTAATTTAAAACCTAGGGCCAGACCACCCCTTCTGCTGTTGCTCTGAAGGCAGGATGCTGTTGTGTAACAGCAAGGCCAGAAAAGGGTAGCCATAATAAAGTAAAAAATTCAAGTTGCTTGCCACAAAAGTTTAGTTACTGACAATGCACTACTTTAAATGGCAATACAATGCTATAATCATGGTAACATAACAAGGGTTGACATGAGCTGTGTTAGTAAGAACTGTATCTCCACAATGAGCACTACTGCATTTGACTCCCTAAGAGTGCACAATAAAAAAAACCAAACCACTGAATATCTCCTGATTTTTAGCTTCTCTGTCTCTTGCAAGGACATTCATTTTCTTTTTTTTTTTAAATGGTTGATGAATAGCCATAAATCTGGCTTACCAGCTGCAAGCACTGAACAAGTGATCGCTCGTATCAGCTGGAAGCTCTTCCTTCCTTTCCTCATTTGTTACTTGCTGCTTCTCCTGGATATCTGGCTGCATAGAAGCTATGGAAGAGAGGGAGGAAAGGAGCAAAAAGGTGGAATGAAATGTTTCTCTCAGAGCTATGATGTGAGCTGAAATTAGCATTTTTAATTACACTTTAATATACTGTTGAGTGTGATTAACCTGTTGTGTAGTATATTTTTTGAGAGTGGAAAGCAAGCTAACTGTTAAGCAGCCACATGTCTCCACACCTTATTTGAAAGCACTTGTCCTAAAATTTGCTCCTGTTGTATTTGAATAAATGAAAGAGTCTGCAGGTTCGTTTTTGTTTGGTTTCAGTGTGCAAATAATTTCCTTCAGTATCTGAAGTTAGATGAGAAAACAATAGAGGGCAGAAAACCAGAAAGTAAATTCTTTTACTGTGTCCAATTGCTGACTTTTAGCTTAACTGACAGAGCTTATTCCAATTTTTTTTGTGGCTGTTGGAGCTGTACCTCTCTTAACATTCTTAAAAATATGAAGTTCCTTTCAACTCTAATAGATTCCCAGAGTGAGTGGTGGTGTCGTCAGTCTTCTGAGGATGCAGGTGAAACATAAGGTACATTTGGCTTCAATATACATTTGGCTTCAATAAATGCTTTGGCCATGGGCAGGTATTTTTGGAGCAGAGGTTTGTCATTCTGAGTAAGAATTCAAGAAGGACTAAACTCTAAACTGGGAATATATTCAACGAGTGAAATATTTGGAGAATAGGGCAGCTGCCTAGAGCCAAGATTGGAGGGTGGGGAAGGGAAATGGGCTAATTTTCTAGTAGTTTCAGGCTTGCAGCTTGCTTTCTGTAAAACAAAGCTGAAAAACATCCTAGTGTCTGCACAAGGCAGCTGGCTAGAAAAAGCTGTATAACACTACTTGGAGTTTTTCCAAAGCCATTTGAGTTAAGTCCACCTAATTTATCCACTTAATAAACAAAGCAAAATCTTATTTTGCTAAATCACTTCAAGTGACTGGTTGAAGCAGCTGCAGGCTTTGTGGTATTCCTGGCTGGTTGAATAAATTGTATTGCAAGTGGAGTAAGCCTTCGTTAACGGCTGACAAATTTGGAAGGGCAGATGTTGTATCAGCTGCAGAAGACAGTAAGTTTTGCATAAGGTTTACAGAGAGTTAAAAAGGCTTAACAAAGGGAAGTATGTCTGCATAAAGTTTTGCTTACCAGTTCCTGCTGTTCATAGCTCTGCAGGATCTGGCCTTATTTTGCAGATATGTTTAGATTGAATTATTATAGACTCCTGTGACATTTTGTGTGAAGATACTAGGCTGAATAAATGATGCTTTGTACTTCTGGTTGTAAATGAAATAACCTTTTTAGTTAATGATGACACTTGAGAACTCATCTGAAATTAAGCAGCAGTGATGAATTGCAAGGCTGCACTTGCTATCAGCTTGAAAATAATTTGCTCAATTAGTCTTTGGGGAATTCACAGTTGCCTCCAGTGATTCTTTGCTTAGGGAGGCTTTTTTTTGAGAATAACTTAGTATCATCACATATATTCAGGGTCCCCTTTGTTCACGCCAATTTTAATCCACCCATAGAATTAGTATTTTAAGATTACTATGGGATTACACAAATCAGGAGAATTTATAGAGTGGGAAGGCTTATTAATGGGAGAATTAAGTGCAACCTACAAACTAAGATGGAAAGTTTTCATGAGAAGCAGCTTCAAGTTGAGAGTAAATCTTTTTCAGGTTATTTGAAGTCTTTAGGTCAGAATTGAGCTCTTGCAGGTAGCTTAGAAAAACATATCTTGCTAAGTGTCTTCTGGGGAAGAGACTATGGAGTTTGTGTCAGCTTTATTAATCAGCTTGCTTGCAGAATCAAATAGAATCATTTTAGTTGGAAGAGACTTTTAAGATCTCCGAGTCCAATCGCTAACCTAACACATTATATTTGACTTCACCTTCCAAATACTATCTCTGTCTCAGCAAAATTGATGAGCTTTCTGAGAATGTTTTCTCTCTGTGAATTTATGTACTAATTAATATTTTACTATTGTATTCTCTCAAAAGGAAGCAGCTTTTCCCAGTCTTGAATCATTTACATGTGGTTTTCTGTCCCTTCTCCAGTTCTTAAACTTCCATTTCAAAATGGTCTGATTTTGGTCAGTTTGATCCTATCAGTACTTCTGTCTTTGAGGCAAAATCGCCTCACTACTCCTTCTTTTGTAGAGATAGAAGAATTGATTGGCTTGGGTTTTTTTCACTTCCTGTATCACACAACTGCTGAAGTTGTTGCTTGCTGCCCACCAGGAGGTAAGTGTACTTCTAACTTGCACAGCCATTGGTGCCACTCCATTCAGGTGAACAGATTTATGTCTCCTCCTTGCATGCGTTTGTTTCTACTTGGCAGAATTGAAATTGTGGTTTCTCAAATTGATCCATCTTTTTTTTTTTCCTCAAGCAACCCTGAGTTTAAATGAGTCATTTTAACCTGATGCTTTGTTTGCTTTAAGTCATTGCTATTCCTTTCCTTACCTCAATGTAGGAAATTCAACTCCATTAAAAATCATGTCATACTTGTGTTCTCCTGCCCCTCCCACCTTTTTTTAATTCATCCCTGATTGTGAGCCCCACCCTACACTAAAGCTGTGTCTCCCTTTGTACATGCTCTTAGAGAAGTAGTCTAAAGTGTCAGGCTCTCCAACAGATATAACTTCTCTGTGAAATCTTGTAGGAGGAGCAGATTTGTTGAACAGAAGAGTGCTATAATCTCATAATTCTGTAAATCCTTGGAGTAGGAAACTAGGCACAAGAGTATCACTTTAGGAAATCATTATAAGGCAATTACAGACATCAAATTCTACAGCTCAGAAATGATTTTCAACATTTAACTGCCTATGGCAGTGGTTTTTAACCTGTCTTCAGAAGATTGTCATGGAAGTTGTGAAAGCCTAACTGTGGCTTAAATTCATATTAAGTGTTGTAAATAAAAGTTACATAAACAGTGGCCTGCATTTCCCTAATGTTTTGCATGTACTTGACTCATTATCAATGAATCAGCAGGGGGGTTGGACTAGATGACCTCTAAAGGTCCCTTCCATCCCCTACCATTCTATGATTAAGCAGATGTTGTAAAATCACTTATTAGTACTAGTTGACAAATGATTTTTAGAACCGTTAAATAAGTATGTAGTTAAGATGCTTGGAATGTTTTGCACTAACAAGATCTGTCTCCCAAGTTGAAGCCTCTGGGTAATGCCTTTGACATTACCAATTCCAGAATTAGTTGTCTAGTTGATTCTGAAAAGGTTTGCACATATATCTGTGCATGTTTATGTTCTACGTTATTTCAATCTTACTGCTTTCACAATTTATTGATGTTTGTTTAGTAACTAAACATTCTTGCTCTCTTCCTCCATATACTGCTGAAAGATGACCAGTTTGAGCTCTAAACGTGGTTATTTTTTAGCCTACAGTAATGCTACACAACAGCTTAGGATACAGGTATGGAACTATGGGGTGTAGGTTATCTGAGATGGAATTTGTCCATGACCATAGCCTAATCGACAAGTAGGATTATCAAAGGGATCAAATATCCAGCACTTAACACCATGAGAAGACATAGTGCTACCATGGGGCTGCAGACATTGGTAAAAGCTAGTTTTATCTTTTTCTTTCCCTTTTTTTTAATGCAACAGAAAGAGATAGGGAGCATTACTCTGTACCCAGCTAGGAAAGAAGAATGCCCAAGTGATTGAAATGAGCTTGTCAGGGCCTACTTATTTCTAAATTTTGGGAGACCTTTCCCTTTGATCTCCAACTGAACAGTATACACACCCTGTAACTCTTAGGAGATACAACCATGGCAAATAAAACATTCCTCTTTCCTTAAAATGAGTAACCCAAGTATAGTGATAAAAGTTGCTTAAATTGCGTCTAATGTAAGGTTTCACTACAACTCTGTAAATTGCTGTTGTAACTTTTTACTAGGCTGTACAAAGAAAAAATAGCTGGAACTTCGGTCTTAATTAAATCCCCATAGCCACTGGTTACTTATTTACAACTGGGAATTGACAATCATCTTTACAGAAAGTCCTGAGTGGTGTATTTGTCTGACAGAGGTGATGACTATTTGTTCATTCAGAATCATGGTTTTGTATACAAGATACACCAAAACTGCAAATCCTCCAATGATTTGCAGGAGCTTTTTTTTGTTAGTTTTGTTAGTGTTTTTTTGTTAGTCTATGCTAGAGAGTTGGTGCTGCCTACGTTCTGCAAAATTGGTACATCTTGCAATGATAAATCTGTCCAAGTAAAAAAATCAATCCAGAACTAAGTTTTAAGACTATTGATCAAAAAAAACCAAAAAAAAACAAAAAAAAAAGAGTAAATTCTGTTTTCTGCAGAATAAAAATAGTTCATGCTGGTATGCAGATTGATTGACATCTTAGGCTGGTGATAGAGGAGATGACTTCAAGTTCAAATGTTTTTGAGTTGGAAAGTGGAGTATGTTTAGGTTTTTCCACTTCTCTTCCAAATACAATTAAAATTGTATTTGCTGAAGACAAAATGTGCAGAAAATGTCAGTGTCTTTGGAACACAACATGAATGTTCAGAGAATTTATGAGACTTAAATGTTATTTTTTCTCAGCTCTTTAAAGTTTTTGATACATTTTGAAATCTGTACAAATCGATTCAAGATGAATATTCCTGGGTCAGGTAAATAAAATGACAGCCTTCACTTAACGTTTTTGGTGCTTAGGCTCTTTAAAGACTATTACAGCCTCTCTGACTAGAGTGATAGGTCTGACTAGAATGATCTAGGAGATAGAGATCAAAGAAATGGAACCAGTAAAGCCCCTCCTTCTAACTAAAATGAGGCTAGAATAAGAATTTTTCTTTTATTTTGTGCTTCATGCTTCACATCTGCTGCCAGAGAGCTCCCATCATTCTCTAACCCTTGCAAGCCATATATGTGAGAAGCGATTGTGTTGTTTTTCAGGAGGTACCTCTTAATGGCACTGACTTCATATTTGTTCTGGAACACGTCCAGCTTGAGTGCAGTTCTGGACTCTAAACCCAAGGTACTTCTGTTTCTGGCTGATGATCTTGGCATTGGAGAAATAGGTTGTTAGGGGAGCAATACCATAAGGTAAAAGATTTCTCAGGGCAATATATTTAACACTTTAAAACACCCATCCTGGATAATTAAGCCTAATTATAAAATAAGAAATGCACTTAATCTCTTAATCTAAAGTTCTAGTAATTGCATATATTGCATACTTGCATATATTCATAAGAGTTGGGGCCTAAGTAAGTTATGTATAATAAAAGAAAAAGTACTGTCCTTTCAGTTTAGTTTTAAGTTCTTTATGGGAATTCTTCCCTCTCTGTCACCCATGTGTTAACTCTCCAATTATTCTTTAGTATGAGTTACTATTTTCTCTCCTTCTTGTGTATGGAATTTTTTTATTCATTTTCATGCATAGTTAAGCCTTATTCCATCCACCCTGTGCTTTTCCATTATCCCTCATCCGTTTGCTTCTCATCTCCTCCAAAACACTAACTCACATTCATGTGGACTGAGACATGTAATTTATGACATGATTATGTGCTTTCAAAACTAGTGATTATGTTCCTTTGAACTAAAAACACAAAGCAGAGCTGAATGGGCATTGAGACCACATCTTGCAAACCTCAACTCGTGTCCTCTAAGTGGAGTACAGATGTTTTGTTGGCATGATTTGGGTGCACATCCCTCACATGATGAGGGTGGGATTGTATGGAGAAATGGGAACATACTTGAGGTCCCAAAGAGGTATGATGCAATAGCTGGTTCCTCAGATGAAGCGAACATGCAAAGGTGTCAGGGAAACACTACCGCAGAGCACCTTCCCATCACAGACTTTGATCAGACCTCAACAGTTTCAAGATTCATCATTCTTTTGGCAAATCTCTCTAGGATGAACTGACAAAGTTTCTCCTTTTCCCTGCCCTTTGTGGGCACTTCTGCAATGGATCCCTTCACATAACTGGGCAGATAACATAAGCACTGTGTCCCTTAAGGCCAGAAGATTTGGGGCAAGCTGTGCTAAGAATAGATGTGGCTGTGGTGTATTGTGAGCTAATAAGGTGTAGTCCTCTTCATTGAGTCTGTAATTACTCTGTTATCATATAACCCAGCAAAATTTAGTGTCTTTAGATTCAGTACATTTTCTAAGCTTTGGCCTACTTGATCTATTTTGGGCAGGTATAGAGCAAAAAATTGCTTCACAGCCTTTTCTTTTCATATGCAGTAGTGTCATGCCTGAGAAATCATCTTCCCGAGGTTGGTGAACAAGGTATCTATTCACATTGTCTAAAAGTTTACTGGATCTTCTAGTAAATTTGTAACATTATGTTTCAATGACTTTTGAAGTAAACATTGAAAATCAGGAAGGCAATATATTAAAGCAGAGAGTAAGTTGATAGAATCACAGGATCAGGTTAGAGTACTTTATTTCCCTGAACCTCATTTAATCCCCCGACCCTATGACAACCCCACCCTTATGTGCCCTTCACCTGAGTAGTTGAGCATCTTGAAAATTTCTGTTTATCCTACACTCATTTGGAAATCACCCATTCTGGTATGATGTTCACCTGATCAGGCACTGGTTTCACCCAGGAGCCTTTTGTATAAGGAGAATGCAACAACACTCCTTTGAGAAACAGAGTGACTTGCTGAATTCCCAAATAGCTGTTTATAAGGTTACCTTGGACTACTTTTGAGTTGTCCATCTTAATGTTCTAATTTCTTTCATGCTTTAAAATCATCAGGAAAGTGGCATCAAGATGTAAACTGTGAATCCTTCAGTGAGCACTGTCACCATCCTCTCAATCATGGGTTTGACTGTTTTTATGATATGCCTTTCGCACTTCTAAATAGCTATCAAGAAAACAAACCTCCAGAGCTGGACGTAGCCCTTCAAGCTAAGCTGTGGCTTTACAGTCAGATAATTGCCCTTGCTGTGTTCACTCTCACTGCTGGAAAACTGATGGGTTTGATTTCCATCCACTGGAAGATAATTGCCTGTTTTGCTCTGATGGGCAGCCTTTTCTTCATTTTTTGGTACTACAGTTATAGCTTTGTGCAGTATTGGAAGTGTATTGTGATGAAGAACCACAATGCCACTGAGCAGCTGATGAGGTTAGAGAGGACTGCTTCCTGTATGCTGAAGGAGGCAGTGCCATTTATCAAAAGATAAATGATTGTCTGTAGTGATCTTTAAAGAATCTTCGATGTTCTGGTCACTAAAAGTTCTTTTCTCCTCTAACAACTCATATCCAAATTCTCCATTTAGAAACCCGATGCACATAAATTCTAATTGCAAATGTTTCACACTGGAAGCTACAGGGAGAGTGGTGGATTTTAAACAAATGATACATAACCATCTCACTAGCCCTGTAATCTGTAATTGCTATATTTGCTCCAGGATTATCCAGTTGTTTTTTACACTTCACTTTACAAGACTCATTTTTGATAAAACCTACAAAACACTTAGATAAAAAGTGTGTGATGTACAAAATTATTTCATGTGTCAATATCCAAACATTTTTAATCTATTCATATAGATTGAGGAGGAAGCAAAGTAAGATCATTCATTTTCTAGATTCAAGTTCTGCGTGCACAGCCTTTTGTAATACATCTGTGCATTGTGGTTCTTTCTATAAAATGAGGAAAATAACTATTCTTTTCTTAAAGTTTGTGAAAACAAATATGCTGAAAATTATAGGTGACCACATCAGAAAAGCCACATGAATATTAAAGTAAGTATGAGACTGTATCCAGTTGCATTTAATTAAAATGCCATCAGTTAGGCATCTAATTTACTTAAGCATTGTGCAAACTCTATGCCTGTTTATGCACAGGAATCTATCTGAAAAGCATCTTTCTTTCCAACGTTTCATGCAAAAAGAAAACTGTCAACTGTGACCAATGGGGATGCGCTAGATGTGGGTAGAATCTAGATGCAGCGTGTATGTCTGTGCAGATGAACATGAAACCTTTCAAAATATCCCAAACACACACCAAATTTTATTTATTTGTTTGTTTGATTTTTTTTTAAGAAACAGGCATGAACCATTCCTCTTTGTTTCCTTTCTACATGTTCACACACCTCTCTTTACCAAGAGAAAATTTCTTGGGAAAAATTGTCATGGTTTATATGGAGACAATGTAGAATAAATGGACTGGATTGTGGGTAAGTATTCCTCAAGGATTTCCTTCAGACACATACACTTGTGTATTTAAAAGCAGGAAAACTAAAAAGGCCAAAATATCTCAGAAATCTAACCTATTAAGAACTTCTTATAGGCATTGAAAATATTATTATTGAAACATTATAAACGTAGTTTGATCTTTCCAATCGATTAATTGCAACCTTGTTGTCTCTCTCCTTAAATTTATGGTAAAATTCTGGATTCACTTGACAAACAAAGCCTGAAAAATCATACATTCACATACTTAGCCTCTGATTGTGGAGGGCATTTGGTGGCTCACGATGGATCTGTCCAGCTAGGTGATTGGAATGGTATTTATAAAAGTAAGAAAAACACTGTGACTTTACCTGGATGTTAGAATCAGAAATATAATGAATGTATCTGGCTGAAGTTATTGAGGTTGGAAAGAGCTGCATATTTAGCTCGATATACAGCTTTAATCTTCAAGTCACCTTTTCTTTTAATAAAATGTAAGCATTATTACACATTTTCTTCACAGAGGTATCAAGAGAGACTATACCTGTAAATTATTTGATACTCTCAAGTAAAAGACATTGGAAAAAACATGTGATAGATCACTATATTGAACTCTCTCTAGCATGTTTTCCTCTCTCCACAGTAGGAATGTTTCCTGGTTTGCTTGTTTCTTTTTCTCATTATGTTCCAGAAACCATTGCTGTCCAGCTATTCAATACATAATAGAGTAAGGGCACATTGTTTCATGATTTGTAGACACATATTTTTCCTCATATGCATTTATCTTACACCCAAAATCAGTGATTGGCATAAAATCCAAACCACCTTGGTGATCTAAGGTTCTCACTCTTTACCTGCTGCTTGTCCTGTTCTGCTGTGAATCATCCTTCAGCTTGGTGAGCAATGCAGTGGCTTTTCTTCAAGCCAAAAGGATGTATCCATTGTATTTTCTCCAATGTACCCCAAGAGCTCTGTGTCATTAGACAGCCTCATCCTGTGACCTGTCAAGAAAGTGTCTCAATAAATGTTAAGACTTAGGCTCTGTTATCACTACGAACCATCAACCTCTTGCTCAAATTGTTGATGTTTTTATTTTCATAAAATATGTTTCTTCCATTTCAAAACCTTCTTGAACTGCTCCACAGAGCATAGTATGAAATTCTGGCTCCCATGAGATGGATGCTCTTCTGCTGAGCAATGGAAGTTGTTGGCCCTTCTAAAAGGGAAGGGCTTTCAGTTAGTCTGTTCATCCTCTATCTCACTCCTTGCTTTGACTTGAGAAGGTACTTCTCTTTGTGGAAAACATGAGTAATTCATAAGCCAAATAGAATTTAACAAAGCCCATGTTATTCACACACTGAATATATTAATTAAAATAGATTTGGGGGTAGTTAGGTAAATTATATCTTTATATGCCCAGCATCGAATGCTTTATTAGGTTACTTTCTGTTAGGAGCAAGACGAGATGTTTTTCTGCTATTTGAAGTAAAGCTTCTATGGTATGATTTCATAGATTCACATTTTTTACTTCTGAACTAAGAGATGATACATTAAGCATTAGGAGAGTCAGGTCTAAAACTCCAACAAAGGAAGAGATATATAAGGCATATGGAAATATAGATATTAAGGATAAACATTTTTTAAAGGAATTCATGACTATACATAATTTTTTTTACCTATTTATTAAAGTAGAATACTAATCAGTAAGTCTTATGTAGGCTTAAATATCAAGTATTTCTTTAGTCTTGTGAGTTCATCTGGTTTCCTCTTTTCTTTTGCTGGAAAGCTCTTCAAAGGCATAGGAGAACTCATGAAATGGAAGATAAGTAGGCTGAAGCTGCTTTTTTGTTGCTGAGGACAGGTTTTCAAAGGTAGATTTATTGCTCCTGTACTCACTTGTGTTGAGAGTTAAAATAGACATTGCCTCTCCCTGTCTTTCTAGGTTTGAATGAGTTACATGTCACATTTTTGAGGCCTTCTAAAGTATGTGTAGTCCAGTGCAAGTGAAGAATCAAATCTGTTGACTAAGTCGTGAATTGCTGCATCTTTTTGTGTACATTCAAATACAACAAGTCAACACAGAAGTTTATTTTGGCCTCTGAACTCCTGCATGTTGATTAATTTCACTGCAGGTGGAAAAGACATGGCAGGCTGGGAAAGCAGGGATTCATGTGCCAGGAGTATGTAGGTGGCCAAGAGTGTTACCTACAGGCACAGTTATTGATGAGCATACGAGTCTTATGGATATTTATGCCACAATTCTTTATCTGGTTGGAAGAATATTGCCACAGGACAGGTAAGGAGATGTTTTCAACAGGAGAGAGTGATAGGAGGACTAACTATTAAAAATGTACTGTGTTTCTTTTAATCCTGGAAGATTCTAGAAATACTATGTAACATCAAGTTTAGTTTGTGATTTTTAAACTAGTGTGCAGACTCTTCCACATATACCCACAGGTGTGCTCATGGTCAGAGGAGTTTTTCCTGCCAAAGACCAGATGCTAATTCAAAACTTAAGTTCAGCCTCATTCAGGAAAGAACTGGTGTCTCAGATTATTTTGGTATTAACTGATTTGACTTGGGGATACTCACATATATCTCCTAAAGTCATTAAACCCATCCTGGCTCAACAGATTTCTTCAAGCTCCTTTGAAAATTGCTAAATGTAAATAATGATGAGATTTTGTATTGATTTCCTGAATAAATTACTTTTTTCTGCTATGCAAAGCTCTAGATACTGTTTGTGTTCTGCTAAATGGAATAACTTGACCCAGCTATTGATAAGAAATGAATAAATAACTATAGGGATTTAAATATTGTCTTGGGGCTGACTTGTGCTGACTGCTCTAAATCTGTGATCAAATTACTCTCTTCAATGTCTTAAGCTCTGGTGCAGTCAACACAAAGACAGTGAAAGTATACAGTTCACTGTCAGATTTGCCTTCTCCTGAAAATACTTCTCCCCATTACATAAGGATGATGGACAAAACTTGGTGCCTTTGCTGTGAGGAAAAGCTCAAAAGTCAGAGCATGAGTTCCTGTTTCTCTGTTGTGGATCCTACTTGAATGCAGTGCGGTAGCACCAAAAGGACAGTGTGTATAAATGTTTGATCCATGGTAACTACAAAACTACACTTGATAGCCATCTTACTAATTGACAAATTATTGCATGATGGATGTTTATCAGTATTGATCTCTGAGATTCTTGAAATTGTTGTGTGTGACATATCAGTGACTTGGGCTAGCTGGATGTCTCTTAGCAAAGAAACACTTGTAAAGTGGCAAACCTATAGGAAGCTGCAGTGAGGGAATACAGGCTGTCTACTACTACGAGGGAAATTTAATGTGACTTTCTTCACATTTCTAGTGTTTTCCATCTTTGAAGTCAGTAATCCACACAGAGAATCTGATTAGCAGTTATGGGCGTGCCAGGGTATGTGACAAAATGTCTCCTTAATAAATAGCCATACTTTTGTTTGAAAGGACTCTCGATTTTCCTCTAATGTCTTCTAGTTCACAGAATCATAGAATGGTAGAGGTTGCAAGGGACCTCTAAAGATCATCTAGTCCATACCCCCTGCTCAAGTAGGTTCGCTTCAATCAAAGTCACACAGGAATGTGTCTAGACAGGTTTTGAAAACCTCCACAGAGACTCCACACCCTCTCTGGGCAGCCTGTGCCAGGGCTCCCTCAACCTCACGGGAAAGAATTTTTTCCATAAGTTTAAGTGGAACTTTTTGTGTTCCAGCTTTTGTCCATTATCCCTAGTCCTACCACTAAGCATTAAAGAAAACAATATATGAAATCTGCTCAAGTCTCTTGATCATCTAGTTGTGCCAAAAGATTTGTTTTCTGCCAAGTGGACTCATCTGGAAGGCTCATTATGTGACCCCTGTCTTTCATCCACCTGGGGCTGGGGCATGTTGTAGAAAAGGAATTTTTCTATATTTTGGGGAAGGTGTGAACCATTACAACCCTCCACTGCTGTTTGATCTCTCACGAGACCCTTCTGAAGCCAAACCTCTGTCAGCCAACATTGAGCCCCACCTTTAACACTGTAATAAGGAAGTTTGGAAGAGCCATAGGAGAGCATAGCAGGCCACTGAGTCTGGTCCCAGAGCAGCTCTCTGCACACAATGTGGTGTGGAAGCTGTGGCTGCAGCCGTGCTGATGGACATTCCCAATCTGTTGGTGTGACAAGGAAGGTGACAGCACACAAAGTCTGTGAGATAGATGTCTGCTAACACGTCCTGTGGTGCTGAGTCATCTACTGACAAAGATTTTGGCAAATAACTGTCTCCTTTCTCTCTCTAGGAAGAAAAGTGGATGAAAATGGTAACAATAATTTAAAAAATGAGTTTTGATCAGATATTCTCCCATTCCTTCTTCACCACTAGCCAAAGGTCTAAGGAAATTCTCTCTGGAGTGACAAAGGGCTTGAATGGAGACTGGTTTTGCTAATTTGCTAGAAGTATATGCCTGAACTCTGCCTAATTTATGCTTGTTCAACTCCAGATGTTTGCAGTTGTGCTCCTGTAGTCCGCAAATCGTCATACTCTACCCAAATGTAGTAGTTTCTGTCATTATTTCAAATTATACATTATCTCTGCAGTAATCTTGTTGAAATGTCGAGCAACATCTGACACAGAGTGCATCTGATTTCGTGAGGGATCATCCTTATGTTGTGAATATTTTTTAAAGAGATCATGCAGCTTTACCTGAGTAATAATAAAATATATCACAAACAAGAAGTACAAAATCTTAAGGTCAAGTGTAACTCTGCAACAATTAAAAAAGAGAGGGAATAATACTGCTTTTCAGAAAGAGGTCCTGCTGCATACTAATTTGTTAAATCGCAGTTTTATTGACTGTAAGATGCTGATAACAAATGTTTTGGATTAATAGTTTGCACAGTTTCTATATCCATTCCAGGAAAAAACAAGGTTCATTTAAGTCATACTGGAATTAACATTCAAAACTATTTGGTAGTGGTTTGCAAACCATACATGGGTTTGCAAACTACAACTTGTTAAAGGGAGTCTTGTCAAGACAAGTTAAAAAATGCTAACCCACCACACCCTCCCCCAAAAGAAACTGCAAACAAAACAAAAATCCTGCAGTGGTGTGACCCTAGACAGACTTTCTAAGGAGACATGTCTTTGCACTGAGGTTTCCCATGGCTGGGGTTTTTGCACAAGTGGATGTTTTTCGGTGATTTTAAATTTTTTTAGCATCAGTCTGTTTATGATAAGCATGTTACTAAAACTCTAAAGAATCTGAGGATTGAAGTGAGTAAACCAAAATATTAAGTTTGGTGGTTGTCTCTCTCATCATTTCCCTCCATAAGGAATACCCCTGAAAATGTTTTACTTGCTCAGCCGGTCTAGTTGAATAATTTCCTTTTTCTCTTTTAGTCTTTTTTCATGTGTCACATAGAAAGGATTTTACAAATTTCTGTTTGTGTCATTTCAATATTTATGTTCTTCACTCTAAAAACTTGTCAAAGGTAGAAGATGATATGAATGCTAGTGTTCACTTTTAGTGCTCAGACGTGAAAAAAAACCAGCTAGAAAGTGGCAGTGAAAAGCACACAATGACTCAAAACCTGAGCTTTTCCTGGCAGAGATTCTGCCTGTATGCAGCAGTGGCTAAACAGCAGCTTCCTGTGCTTAGTTAGGCACGGTGAAAAAAGAAGTAAGTGTAAACAGTGGTGCAAGGCTCAAAATGCCGAGATAATAATCATCTCCTTTCTACTTCATTTTTACAAAGCATCTTTGGTTTAAAGCTTAGTTATGCTGAACATAAGCAGTGGTTGCAGCTGTTACCTCTGTATTGGGTCACTATTATAGTGTTGAGGAACAGGATGCAAGATCTGTGCTGGCAGAATGCCTTCTCTGTTTCCAGATAGTTTTGTTATCAGGGAAAAATAAAAACCTCTGGGTGTTTTGAGTTGAGTTTTGGTTTGGGGATTTTTTTGCTTGGTTGTTTTTTAACGCATGCTAGGAGCAGCATGGGCTCATCTTCAATAGTGATCACATGGTGAGAAAGATATAAACAGTCTAGAAAGGCTGACAGAAAAGTTTAGTCATAATTTTGACCAAAGACAGGTGGAAATTAATACTTATGTTATTGGCAACTTTTGAAGAGCCATCTTTCCCAAGGCATGACATGATTTTTGAGAAATACAATTTTTTCAAGATAAAGCTTTGCACCAGAAGCATCCCAAGCTGTTAAGTTATCACACAAAATAAATTGTACAGTCCAACAGACGTGAGTAAAAGTAGCCCAATTTGAAAACGTTTATAAAAATAACTGAGTATGTTCATAAGTACAAGGAGGATAGCAAATAAAAATTGCTTCCAACCACAATTTCCCCTGATGCAAAGTACATAAAACTGATCGTTTACCACCTCACTGACTCCCATTGACTTCTCTAGAACAGTTTTAAATTCAGCATTCACTGTATTCAGGTAACCTAGAGAACTGAAATCTCAACAAATGAATAGACAAGAGCTCCTCTAAGTAATTGCTTATGCATTATAACAGAGTTAAGTTCTGAAAGAATACACACGCTAGCAGTTCTTGGGGCTGTGAGAAGAAATTGCTATTAATATATTCAGCACAGGTAGGCCTATCTTTGCTGAAAATGTAGTGAAGAAGAAAAGACAACATGACAGAAGAAAAGGGTACTACAGGCTAGTACTATTCTCCTGCCTGGAAGGCTGGAAAAAGTATGGTGGGAGAAACAAAACTCAGGGGCTCTGAGTGCTGTGTCGTTGTTATTTATAGCATCTCTTTTGAGGCACTGAAGTAGGGAAGTGACAGACTTTATACAAATCTGCACAGAATTAACTGAGTAGGGAATTTAGCAAAGGCAGTAGCCATGTTGTGCCAGTATTTCAAGAATAAGGACTTTGTGCTCTGCCTGGAATTAATGTTAAACTTGCACAGCACTTCCAGTTTGCTGGCAAGAATCCCAGGCGGTTTCTGTGCTGGAGACTGGGGGAAGGGAAAGAGGCGAAGGCACAAGTCCCAGCCTGCCTCCTCCCATACACACGGCTTGGAAGATCAGGACTGCTCAGCACACCACAGAGCAAGTGGGATTTCAGAGCAAGAAGAATAAATTGAGACAAGGGTTTGTTTTCCACATTGTTAAAAGGGGTTGGTGTTTTTTAGTAGTACTGATCACTTACTGTGGTGTATTGGCTTACAGAGGGAAGTGCTAGGTGATGTTTTCTCGGATTTATGTGAGTTATCTGCTGATTTTTAGAGGCTGGTGTTAGATTTATGGATTAAGACTGTTTTTCAACTGAATAGCTAAGGGAACTGGACAAGCCCTAGCACCCAGTACTGAGTTTGTGACATAGATTGCAATGTCAGTGTGAGCTCTGCTTTCAAAAGCAATCAGCCCCTAACAGAAAAAACATTTATATGCATAATTAAATAGTCACGGTTTGAGATTTTTTTTTTTAAACAAGTTTGATATTTCTTTTCATCCCTTAGTAAGCTTAGTGGTCCTTAAATGGCTGTAATGATCCTTAAATGGAGTGTAGGCTGAGAACATTTCCATTGCAATAGTTTTAGCTTAAACCTGTACCCTGAGCCCTTTAAACACAATGCTGCCCTACCAATTTCATGGAAGGCAGAGCTCTGCCTCTATTGTTAAAGCACTATAAAGAAGTTCCCATTATAGATAAGGACCAGAGCCATTGCTAGTTCTTTCTCTCAGGTTAATGCTTTCTCGCACATGCCTGATCATCATCTTAGCTCTGTCCTATGGGGCCATAGTTCACTGGGGCTTTGGGTGAACTGCTGCCAGGCTGCCATTCTGAAGCAGCATCTCCATAAAAATAAAAATTTTTAATTCCTAGCAGTGAATCCTTTGTTTCACATTAATACAGCCTGGTTTTCAAAGCATGATATTAGGCTTCTGACATCTACATTCACAGCAAGACCCTGCTTCAAAGAGCCAACACATTGTGTCAGAGGGATCTTGCAGCTTACCTATTAGTTTCCAACTGAGCCAGTGGGCAGGGAGGATGAGGTCTCAGTACTGTATTTCAGGATCTTGCCAATAGAGAAGAGAAGCATCATCAACCCTCTGGAAAATTCCACATCTAATAGAGAGCAAGCCTTTAAAAATTTATTCATTTTTATTTCCCCTCTCATCTCAGCCATATCCAAACAGCACCTAGATGTTATGTGGGAAAAATCATCCATGAAGTCCAGGTTCTGACTGTTTGTATACTATTTACCTAGTGTGAATAAACATCTGCAGTGTTCTTATATCACTTCTCACACTTTGAAATGCTTAGTGCAAGATTATATTCTGCTCTGGACAATTTTGTTTTCCACTGACATTCAGGGTAACTGTAGCACTATGACATACCAAAAAGACAGAAAAAAGTTTGCTCAGAAAATGCTGTTTTCCCATTTTAGAATATGCAGATTTTGGAAGAAAACCCACCAATGTCTCATTAATCAAGATGGAACTTTTCAGTTCTCCATATTTAGAAGTGACTTTATGTTTACAAACCTGCTCTTAGTTGTTAGAGAATGTAAATATTCTTATTAGCTTCAGTCTGTTCCTTAATAGATACACCACATCTCAGTTCTTGTGCGGGTTTGAAATGTAAAGAAGTGTGGAAAAGGGATTTTGCATGGATGGGGGTTTCAGATTTTTGTCTCTTTTCACAGTGAAGGAATGAATGACATCTCTTAATTCACCTTAGTGTACAACATGAAGAAGAGCATATGCTAGCCCCTGATGAAACCAGTTAACTACTTGCTTCTGCATGACTGCACAATTCCCGTGCAGCAATTTCTGCAAATCCCTTAGTCTGTGGCCATTCACAAGGAAAAGGAGTAAATATCCCAAGCCATTCTTTATCCAAAGCTACTCCATGTGCTCTTTCAACAAGCATAGGAAATTGCTTCCACTCATAAAATTTGGCTTGTCACACAAAAATAAATAGTTAGAAACTGAAAGGTTTTTAAAGTCCAGAGTTCTTAGACTTAGCAGGTAAAAAAACTGGCTTGTTAAGTTCATAAATGACATCAAGCTTCTAAATCCTTTCAAGAAATAATCAGAATTATTATTAATGTTTCTGGACAATTTTTAGTAACATTCAGATAGAAACATCTTCTTGAATGTACTCAATGGCATCCAGACTTAATAACATTACAGTCCCTTCCTTGAGAATTATACTGCAAATATTGGTTTTCAGGATGGCTTTTCTTTGAGGTACTTTCTTCCTCAATGGCTTGGATTCATATCCTGGACCTTAGAGATAATTCAAAGTTAAGTAAAAAAGTGGAATGCTAGTGTTACGTATCATTACCTTGCTTGTAAAATAGTGACAACTTTCCTTTCAGTAAAACGCCAACAGCTCTGTGCACATATGGAATCACTGGCATCTTTAACACTAGTCTAAAGCTGTAGGCATTCAGCCTTCTTGCGAAATGCTCATAAGTTCCTCTGAAGTTATTGGCAGCTGGATACAGGCCAGATCTTGCCAAACTGTCTGCTGTGCTCTCTGACCCTAGTTGTCCTCAGAATTGTCCTTTCTGCGTTGCTGTGTCAGTCTGTCGTGGTTTTGCCCAGCCAGCAATGAAGCACCACGACAATCACTTGTTCGATGTCTCCCACATCCACTCCTACCCTTGCTAGGATGGTGGAGACCCAAGAGAGACGAGATGAAGAAAAGATAAGCAAGGTTGCTATGGATTGAGACAAGGGTAGAGAGAGCTCACTGCCAATTACAGTTCTGGGCAAAATAGACTCCAGTACTCAATTTAGAGAAGAAAGCAGGAAAGTTTATTCTACTACCTACAAGAAACAGAACAAAAAGCAAAAAGAGATCTGGAAGATGAGAAAATTACAACCAGCACTTTAAGATCTCCCTCCTCCATCCCTCCTTTCTTCCCCAGCCCAGCTCACTGCTTCTGCCCCCTCAACGGCTCAAGGGGGCAGGGAATGGGAAATGTGGTCAGTCTCTCAGAGATGAGCTCTGCCACTTCTCAGAGGAGGACAACTCCTTGCATTCTTCCCCTGATCTGATAAGGGGTCCCTCCCCTGGGACACAGTCCTTAACAACCTTCTCTGGTGTGGGTTGTTCCCAGCAGCTACGGCTTCTGCCAACACAGCGTGCCTCACACAGGATATGGCTTCATCTGGGCATAGTCACTGTCCCTAGCATGGGTCTTTTATGAAATGCAAACAAATCACTACTTCATCAGTCCTCTCCACAGGATGCAGGGTGGTCTCTGCTCCAGCACACCTCCTCCTCTCATCCCTCACTGACCTTGGAGTCTGCATGGTCCCTTCTCTCTCTCTTCCAACTCCTTGCACCACCACCAGCCAGAAATGAAAGAAGGACATAACAAGATAGAACAGGAAGAACCCTCCTCTTCCGGCTTCTTCTTAAAAAGTGATCATGAAGGTGCCTAATTGGCTCAGCCCCAGAAGTCTGACTCAGAGCTGGGGAGAGTTTCAAGCAACTTCTTACAGGGGCTATCTTCACAGCCCCTTCCTCATTACCAGAAACTGCTTCATGTCAAACCGTGACACAGTCCAACAGGGCTCTGCAAGCACACGTTCTGGAATGTAGGGACAGTGTAATCAAGCCCTGCCAGTTCAGCCCACCTCTGCTGCAGCCACTTGCAGGCAGTGCCAATGTGACTGCAGTAATTCAAGGCAGTTAATGACCAACCTCATAGATAAGGTCACCAGAGCTACTGGGCTCTGATTTACTGAGCTTTTTTTTTTTTCAACAGAATTTGTGTGACCAGCTATGTACCTGTTTCATACAAGGGGAAGACATGAAGTTTACATGGGAAAACAATGGTAAGAGAAAACATTTGCTGAGAGGTTTTCCAGGTTTTTAAGTATTGTGCTTAAGAAAATGTAAACAGATCTCCCTCTTACTTTCCGCCCTCTCCAAAACTCATTGAGAACCTAAGAGTAGCTAATACAAGTTCAGATCTATTGGTATTTCAAGGCCTTTTACCCTACTTTTACAGGATGTGGAGGATTAGAAGTGCATATAATATATAGTATAGCACAGTTAGTATGCATTTACCACATAGCAGTATCTATGAATGAACTAGCAGTTGGTAGGTATGTTCTAGCGTATGTATTTTACTTCAAGTGAACATCTTTAAGCTGCCTCTTGCAAACACCTTGAACAACTAAGACGTATGCTGAAGTATTCTTAGAGTCTTCTAGGAAGATAACCAAGTTTATAAGGAACTTTCCTTGTAAGGAAAAGCTGCAGGAAATGGGGCTATTTAGTCTAGAGAAACGAGTCTAGAGAAGAGGAGACTGAGGGGGAATCTCAATATTTACAAGTATATAAATGGTAGATGTCAGGAGGTTGGGGTATCCCTTTTTTCGGTTGTATCTAGCAACAGGACAAGGGATGATGGAATAAAGTTGGAACACAAAAAAATTCCATTTAAATGTAAGAAAAAACTATTTCACTGTGAGCGGGAGGGAGCCATGGCACAGGCTGCCCATGGAGGTTGTGGAGTCTCCTTCCTTGAAGGTCTTCAAGACCCACCTGGATGCATTCCTGTGAGACTTGATCTAGGTGGACCTGCTTCTGCAGTGGTGGTTGGACTAGATGATCTCTAAAGGTCCCTTCCAACCCCTACCGTTCTATGATTCTATGAAGTTTAAGCCCAATGCTGCAATCTTGATTTTGCAGACAGTTTCACAGCTGAAGGAGCACTTTCCAGATGGTGCATATAGCACTAGATGCAGTGAGTGCAATAGTCAAGCCATTGCCATTGTGACCGGAGTGCCTCCACACCAACCACCTCTGTGCTCTTATTCCACTCATTCCAGGAACCTTAGCAGAAGTGTCCTACACTGCAGTATAAGGAGTGCCTCCAGGAGACTTGCAAGCACCCAACCACTCATTCTATAAGAAACACCTGCTGAGATCAGTGCAGATTTCAAGAAGAAGTGCACATACAGAAATCCTGTGTAACTGATAATTACTGGGTTTAGAAAAGTCAGGAGCTTCTGTAAATATTCAGGAGCTCCATCTGCTGGCAGTATTTTTACATTGAAACTAAGTCCTTATAAAACATTAAGCATAATATTTTAAAGTCATTGTAAAACTTTCAAAAGCTTTTACTTTTAATTTTAGGAGCTGCCTAAACATTTGGCTAATTTTATGCTTGTTTCCAAGAATCTGTGTATCAAATCCTTCAAAACCCAATATTTTACTGATACTGGCTGATGATCTTGGTATTGGAGATGTGGGTTGTTATGGCAATGATACAATAAGGTAAGAAAATATTCTATGAATAAAAATGATCCCTTCCTGGTGAATTTCAGCGGAAAAGAACTCTGATGACAGCATTAGAAAATTCATTGTTATGGATTAGTTTATATAGATATACCTTTTTTTCAAAACATGTACAAAATACAAGTTCTACATTAATTCCTACTAGAGTAATAATTATAAATATTTACTTGAGTAACTTTCTTGGACTTCTGATTTTCAGAATATAGAGTCATAACTCTGCAAATGTGTTCCTGCACTGCATTTGTCAGGCATGAGCATAAGTTATATGTTTCCACAACTCCAGGGCTGAAATATCAAGGACTGAGATCAGGAGTTAATATCACCTCACAACCCTAGCAGGCTTCTTATGAAATGGTTGCTCAGTCTATATGATATATTTATCCCTAGTTCAGTTATCAATCTGTATATAGGTTGACTGATAGAATTATTTTATGTATGTCCTATGTTTAACCTACTGTAGTCTTAGAAATTGTATTGTCATCTATTGGTGGAATCTTTTTCACTGTGATGGATGAGCTTTTGATATACGATAGACCTGAAATACTTTTTCTTCTTTTTTCTTTTAGTTAGTGATTAAAACATATTTATCCATGGAAAATTCATTTCTAAGGAGTCGAAGTATCTCAAAAATATATACATAACTCAGAGCTTTCCTAGTTGATTATCCCAATAGATAAACAGAGAGATTTGTGTAATTTGATGATTTGATTTGCATAATCTGATAAAACTAGGAGAAGTGGGATTCTGTGAAGGCTTTCAAAAGCTTCCTGGACACATTCCTGTATTTAGCACAAACTTGCTTTAGCAGAGGGGTTGGACTTGATGACCTCTAGATGTCCCTTCCAACCCCTAGTATTCTGTGATTCTGTGATACCATGAAATTCTGTACAACACATTTTTATCCAAGATGGGATTTTTCTCTATAGGACTCCTAACATTGATGGCCTGGCAAAGGAAGGAGTGAGACTTACTCAGCACATTGCTGCAGCTGCTGTCTGTACTCCGAGCAGAGCAGCTTTCCTGACTGGCAGATATCCCATCAGATCAGGTTGGGCTTCTCTCTCATGATTCACTGCGGTTTGTCTAGCCATTATTACTATTAAAAATGTTCTTAGATAAACTATTTTAAAGACTAGTTAATCTAAGGACTTGGGATCTCAGTGAGATAAGCAAAAATAAAAATGGATAGAGTGATTGATCTCCATGGGAGTTAGATTTTATGTGGCTAAATGACAACATAGAAATGGATGAAAATCCAAGCAGGACAAAGCTCTCAGAGGTAGAAATATGAAGAAAATAATAATGTGAACACTCTATGTTCAGTGGTATTAACATTATATTAAGTGTAATGTTCTGAGTATCCTGACAAACTTTTTCACAGTGAAAAGTGTCACATTGTAAAAGAGTTCTCAGCTATAATCTTTTAAAATAGTATTACTTCAGTCATTTAAATTCATGACAGAAAACTTCATCCACCACATATAGCACTAATAATCAGTGTAGCTCCTTTGATGTGATCCAGACTTGCTAAAGGAGAAATGTAATCATGAACTGTACATTTCTAGAAATGTGTACCTCTGACTCTCTAAGCTTTTTATCTATAGAAAACTTCTTCTCGCCCTGCCTTTTTATTTTTTTAACATTATATTTTAGTAGAACTTTGGTTGTAAGTGGTTGTCTAATGTCCTAACATAAGTATCTTAGTGCCACTTGTAGATATCTCAGCATAGCTGAGGCATCTGCATTGGACTTGAAGGAGGTCAACCAGAGCATCCTAGGGCATACTAAATGGCTTATAAAAGGGCAACTAGGCTTAGACGACTCAGTCTCATTCATGAGAAAGAACAATCTGAGAAAACTGAAAACCTGAAATCTTTCTTGTTTTATTTTAAAACCTGTTATTTCTCTCTAGGCATGGCATCCAGCAATCAGCAGCGAATTCTCTTTTGGAATGGGTGTTCTGGTGGGCTCCCACCAAATGAAACTACTTTTGCCAGAATACTGCATGAGCAAGGTTACTCTACAGCACTTGTAGGTATGAGGCATTTCAGCTTGTCTCATTTTCATTGCTTGTTATTCAAACAAGGCTGCTTCCACAAATATTTTCTTTGCCAAAATGTCTAGGAATAGTTATACTAGAATTCCTTGTATGCAGAACTTTAAAAAACATCAGGGTTTTTAGAATGCCATCCACAAGCCTCATTGTCAGCACAGCTTATCTGATAAATTTAAAATGAGGATATGTGGAATACATAGACTTACACTGCAAACAGAAGTAAATGTAAAGAAAAGAATCTTGTTTGCCAAATACAGGTTGCCTTAGGAAGAACCAACAGAGATATTCACTGGTGTATTAGAGCAAAAAGCTTTTCTGCTTGTTGGTACCCAAACACCACAGTGGTCTGGCAGCTAGACTTTTTGTTATTTATGTATTCTGCTTATTAATACAGTTATGATTCTACAAGTGCCTTATTTTCTGCAAAAAGAAACTCTGTCAAAAACTGCTGACAGAGTCTAACTGACTTCAGTGGTGTTTGGATCAGAATACACGTCTCCCAAAAATCAAAGAAAATCTTATTAACTCGTGGCTAATTTTGCCTGAACAGTGATTAAAGGCTGTGTCTTTTGAGCATTTCCCATTTTTAAACTCATTTTTAAACTTTCAGGTAGTCAAAAAGGCTGTGCTGCCATTCAATGAGACCTGGACAGACTGGAGAGTTGGGCAAGGAGAAATCTACTGAAATTCAACAAGGGCAAGTGTAGAGTCTGGGACAGAATAACCCCATATACCAGTACAGGTTAGGGAATAAACTGTTGTAGGGTAGGGTAGGGTAGGGTAGGGTAGGGTAGGGTAGGGTAGGGTAGGGTAGGGTAGGGTAGGGTAGGGTAGGGTAGGGTAGGGTAGGGTAGGGTAGGGTAGGGTAGGGTAGGGTAGGGTAGGGTAGGGTAGGGTAGGGTAGGGTAGGGTAGGGTAGGGTAGGGTAGGGTAGGGTAGGGTAGGGTAGGGTAGGGTAGGGTAGGGTAGGGTAGGGTAGGGTAGGGTAGGGTAGGGTAGGGTAGGGTAGGGTAGGGTAGGGTAGGGTAGGGTAGGGTAGGGTAGGGTAGGGTAGGGTAGGGTAGGGTAGGGTAGGGTAGGGTAGGGTAGGGGAAAGGGTCTTGGTAGGCAGCAGGATGAGCATGAGCCAGCAATATGCCCTCGTGGCCAAGAAGGCCAATGGCATCCTGGGGTACATTAGAAGGGCTGTGGGCTATAGGCCGAGAGAGTTTCTCCTCCCCCTCTCCTCTGCCCTCATGAGACTGCATCTGGAATATGGTGTCCAGTTCTGGGCTCCTCAGTTCAAGAAGGACAGGAAGCTGCTGGAGAGAGTTCAGCGCAGGGCCACCAATATGTTGAAGGGAGTGGAGCATCTCCCTTATGGTGAAATGCTGAGGGAGCTGGGCCTCTTGAGCTTGGAGAAGAGGAGACTGACGGGTGATCTCATTAATGTTTGCAAATACGTAAAGGACAGGTGTCAGGAGATTGGAGCCAGGCTATTCTCACTGATGTTCAATGATAGGACAAGGGGCAATGGGTACAAGCTGGAACATAAGAGGCTCCAAAGAAATACAAGGAAGAATTTCTTCACTGTGAGGGTGATGGAGCACTGGAACAGGCTGCCCAGATGGGTTGTGGAGTCTCCTTCTCTGGGGACATTCAAATTCCACCTGGACAAGTTCTTGTGTGACCTACTCTAGATGGTCCTGTTCTGGCAGGGAGGTTGGACTAGAAGATCTTTCGAGTTCCCTTCCAGACCTTAAGATTCTGTGATTCTGTGAAAAGTGTCATGTGCATACTTGTAATTACTGTGACTTTTAACACCTCTGCTCAGCTCTGGCACACTGAGATGTCATTCAGCCCCTAAACTTACATCTTAGTGAGGTACTGACCTCGTGGAACCCTGTGCAAAGTGAAGTTTCCCTAGCTCACTGCAGTCTGGTACAACTTATCCTGTAAATTGCACTCATACTCACAAGCTCAGAGATGGTTAACAGTTCTAAGAAGTTATTTCTCTAAGAAATAGCCCCTAAGCCCACAGTTATAAACTGCTTGTCCTTCAACATCAGGTTAATTACACTGCTCTCTAATACGACTTCATTAAGGGTCATCATCAGTGACCCTGGACATATACTGGACATATTCTGATATGTCTGATATATGTCTGATATGTCTGATATATGTCGGATATATTCTGATATGTCCAGTTGTACTAGATAATTGGAATGGCCTGTTTTTGCAAAACAGAGTCAGTATTCTCCACCTTCTTCCTGAAATTTGTTCCTGGACTGTGAAGGTCAGATAGAACTTGTGTGTAAATTAGTTCATATTTTTGCACTTAGTTGTTTCTTTTGGCACAAGGGTTTCTCCAGTTTCTCTCCATCAGGCTACCTATTAATAAATGGCTACTTTATCATGCGGAAAATAATAGGCACCAACTATTGCAATCTTATTTGTTCCTATCCAGAGAGCTGTCTGAGCTGGACCATTGCTCTACATGGAATTTTGACAGATAGGTGAGGAAAACCATCTGTTCTAAGCAGATAAAGTGCCAACGCAGGATTGCTCCCTGGGAGCCTGTCCCCATTCCACTCTAGCTCCTCCTTTGGCTGCACTTCAGCTGAAGAGGGCAGCCAACCTATTAGAAACACGGGCAGATACATCCAGGAGTAATGATGTTGGACTTAAGATCTTTGTTTTATATTTTCAGGGAAGTGGCATATGGGTGTGAACTGCGAATCTCGCCATGATCACTGCCACCATCCTTTAAACCACGGCTTTGGTTATTTTTATGGCATGCCTTTTACCCTTTTGAACGAGTGTCAAGACACAGACGACCCTGAATTGGCCAAGTCTTTGCAAGATACATATTGGCTTTACACACAGATGATCATCTTTGCAGTGCTCACTCTTTTGATTGGAAAACTTACCAACTTATTCTTGGTAAACTGGAAAATAATCGTATGTTTGGCCATCTGTGGTCTCCTGTATTTCATCTCCTGGTTCTCCAGCTATGGTCTCACCAAATACTGGAACTGTATCCTGATGAGAAACCATGACATTGTTGAACAACCGATGAATCTAGAAAAAACTACTTCTAACATGCTGAAGGAGGCAGTTTCATTCATTGAGAGGTAATCCATAAAAACTGTACCTCAGTTTAACTATTTTTAAAACATAATGTGACTACCTCATCACACATCACTAGGTTAGGCAGCTGGCAATGCTGAACTACCCATCCTGGTGCTGGCCAGTAATTTGTTGTTTCCTGGCATCCTCCTACCTGTCCGCATCCTTCATCTGTGCATAGATTGTCAGCTCTTCCAGAAAAGGAAGGGGACTTTCTTCGTTTTGTTTTTGGTCTTGGCCAAGGACCTGTCCCGTTCCTTCTGGCAGCAGGAACAGAAAAATCATCTCAGTCTGAAGAATGGACTGTCATAGAAAGTTAATGTTTTACAAACAGGAGGGTGATAGTGAGTTTTGGCTTATCATCCAAGGGTGTCCTTCATGTACAGTACAATGAGTAGCCTCAATGTGCATTGAAAAAAACAATGTCTTTCGAAAGATTCATATGTCAAGTTTGCACATATGCCTGAATAAGACAACACTATTTCTGTCAGGATTTTATCAAAGAAATTTGAGGGTAAAATAAATCTCTCTGTAAAACTGAGCAAGTTTAATCTCAGCTTCTCACGGTAACTGGCGTGGACCAATGTTAATAGGAAATGGTTCCTCTGTGAGTGCAGTGTCATACCTGCCTCCTCCATGAGAATGTCTCAGATGCTCAGTGACAGCTATGTTAATTTTCAGCAAGTGACTCCTATTCTCCTTGTCTCTTTGTCAGTCTCTTGGTTGCAAACTTTATTATTTATTTAATGCTCTATGCATAGCTAACTTAGAACAGAAAAAGAAGGGTCCTGTTATTATTTTGGTCTTAAGACAATCAAAATCTTTGAGGAGTGTTTTAATCCTCTATCTCTCAAAATTTCCAAACTGCAAAGATGGAAAACATTTTAAGAAACATTATTTTAGACCCCAATAACAATTTTTGAGATAGACACTACCATGCAACTGTTATATTTTGGGATAAGTGACAGTTTGCAGAGAAATAACTATTTTTCTCTTTTTTTTTTTTTTTCTTCAGAAACAAGCACAGGCCATTTCTTCTCTTTGTTTCCCTTTTGCATGTTCACACTCCTCTCATTACCACGAAGAAGTTTCAGGGAAGAAGCAGACATGGACCATATGGAGATAACGTTGAGGAAATGGACTGGATGGTAGGTAAGTGGTTATCTCGAAGTAAATTCTCTAATTTATTTGAAGGTGGAAAAGGAGATTAAAGAGGTGGTCACAGAGATTCTTTTTTCCATAAGATAAAAATCAGTAAATTTGTCTTGGATGTGCAATTAGCTCCAGAGACTGTCATTCCAATACCATACCTGTCTTTCTTTGTTAAGATGAAAGCCCAAACTTTTCTTGTGAGGATTTGTTCTTTTAATTTTTTTTTTAATTGACACAATTCTATGCTGCAATGTTAAATGTCATCAAATAATCAAATACAGAGTCACAGACCCATGTCATTAATCAAAATGTATGACACTTCTCCAGCCCTGACTAGTCTCAGAAGATATAACTGGTGCTGCTTCTGACTATTACATTATACAGTCATTGTTTTATTTACTTGTTAATTTTTATAAAAGAATAATCCTTGGAGTAGAAACTAGAACTCCCTCCCAGGCAGTTTCACGTCATAGATTGTGTGAAGTCAGTATATCATGACTCATTTAGGGCCTAAATCTAGGCTTGGAGTATCAGTTAGCAGCCAGAGTCTAGATCTACATAGTCTTACTCTGTAGTTCCTTTCTGATTCAATGAGAGGCAGAAGATAGTGAGATAGACCCTCTTTGTATTTAGTCAAAAGTGAAGACCCTATTGACAAAATATTTGCCTTCTGTTCAGGCTATGATTCAGTCCCTGAACTTTTTCTTCTTCCAATAAACATGTTTACAAAATTGTACTTTGAGAGGAGGCCCTCAAAGCTCAAAGGCTGAGAACTTTTGTGAGATCCACTTGAACCAGAGGATTCTGCTGTGCTTCTCTTGCAACTTTCTGGGACCAGCCACCTTTAGGCACAAGCTACAGAAGCAGAGATGGATAGCACAGGTCCAATGGCATAAGGAACATGCTTTGTATAAGCAAAACAAGAAGGCTGCTAGTGAGGACAGAAGTCTCCAAGGCTGCATGACTGATTAAGAGATTCTGGGACCTAATTAAGAATCAATATGCCTAGACACAATCTAAACTCTTTTGGGGAGCAGGTCTCTATTTTTAGGTAAGGTCAATAAGTATTCTGACTAAGGAAACAGAGGAATTCTGTAAAAGATAAGACATTGAGCAAAAGATCTGATTTTAAGCTTTTTCCTTACATACTTCAGCTTTTGCTGCTGCGTCTCTTTTTGGTGAATACATTTGATGCAGAAGGTGATGAGGATAAGCAATCAAAGATAAATCATATTCTGTGTAAACATTTGATGCTATCAGTACCAAAAACATTCCTTATGAAGCTATGCTTGGACTGCACTCTGGAATTTTCCCACTGATATCAGGAGATTTTAGTTGATAGTATGCAGCCTGATCTCAGGTTTCTGTTCAGTTCCTGGTGAGACATCACAGTTTTCTATGACTAGGAATCTGGGCAGCACTACTACTTAAGCTTGAGTCATCACAGTGGAGACAATTCTCTGACACTCAGAGAATTTACAGTATAAAGCTGACAGAGTATTATGAGTAGTTTGAATAAAAGTATAATTCACTTAAATTATTTTCCAGTTGGTATTATTTTTTATTTTCTTGGTTTTATAGACACTAGAAACAAAATCTGGACACATTCAGCAGCTTTCTGTTGGGCTCATTATCTCTTTCACTGCTTGTGGTAGCTCTTAACAGAACTCATTCAGGTAAATGGAAAGACTCGGTCTTCACCGAATTTTGAGTTGAGGTCTAAAAAATCTGCATCTCTGGACATAATTACATTACTTTGCTTTGTTTATAGGCAGGCTTCTGGATGTTATCGACAAAGAAGGCTTGAAGAATACCACATTCATTTATTTTGCATCTGATCATGGAGGATCCTTAGAAGCTCACAAAGGAAATGCTCGGTTGGGTGGATGGAATGGGATCTACAAAGGTAAAATTTTCTCAATGTACATGTATATGGCTTCCTTTTAAAAAGAAATTGATACAATAAAATACATTCAGATAGATCATACATACTAAGCTCGATGCTTGAATGACAGCCTTGTCTTGCAGGGCTGGAGCAACTGTAGAGCATAGCAGCTATTCATCTTTCAGCCCTCAGACAGGATCACTTTCACCACAGCAATCCCCAACAGCTATATTGCCTAGTTTACTCTTAAAGACCGTCAGTGACTCCCCAGATAATCCAGTTTTCACTCTTTGTTCTACTGGAGGCTTTTCCTGGTATTTATCTTGGATTTCCTCTCTGCAGTTTAAGCAACAGATCTTGCCCTATTCGCCAATCTACAGAGAAGAGACTCTTCCTTTCTTCCTTGCAACAGCCTGTTATTACAAGGTCATTGTGTATGTCAGTGCTGCGATGCTCCCCATGGTTCGTCCTTTCTTTAGACAGTACACTTCTACCCACTTCTAGTTCCATATTTCCTTTACATATTGTAAGCATTCTGTCTAGCACATAATCCAAAGCACCACTTGAAATGTTGTAATTTCCTAGAATCATGAAATATCTCAAGTGAGAAGAGACCCATGAAGGTCAAGTCCAACTCCCTGCTCCTCACAAGACTACCTAAAACTAAACCATGTGACTAACAGCATTGTCCAGCTGCTCCTTGAACTGACAGGCTTAGTGCCAGGATTTCCCTGAGAAGCCTATGCCAGTGACCGACCTCTCTCTTAGTGAAGAGCCTTCCCCTGACAGATCCAGAACACACTGTTTGGAATCTCACTTGAAACATCATGCTGTTTTTCACAGTAGACAATTATCTATGTCAGCATTGCCAGATGGCTATTTTCTTGATATGATACTCTAGTTTTTCATCTGTCATAGAGGTGTTTCATCTAGACTTTCTTTCTGTTACTGGCTTGCAGCACAGTGTCAAAAGCTCTGTGGAAATGGAAGATTTAGAGTATTTCTTGCATGTGCTCCTTCCAGATTGCTAAGCTTCAAAAAGCCACTGTGACAGCTTGGGCAGCTTGGCACTTACTGTATAATGAAGACTGAAAAATTATCCCATCACTTATTTTCCTACAGAAGAAGATTCAGGTGTCTTGACCTTGCTCAGCGTCAAAATGCACATTGTCTAGTAGTAAGCTGCTTGATGAGCCACACAAGCAATATTTGATGCAGCTGAAATCTCATCTAGGAACAGTCCTAAGTGCTGAATTAGCCTTTGGTTCTGGATGTGAAGTTTCCATACCAGTAACAGATGAAAAAAGGTCAACAGGCTCACTTGAATAGATCAGAATCTCACTTATAGAATTCACTTCTACGAGCTTAACTCAAATCCATCAGTACAAGGAGAGTCTGGAGAGGAAAAGTGGATGTGATTAGGCAGAGGCTTCAATGTGAGAGGACAGTGATGAAATCATGCCTGCTTAGAGAATATCGGTTTAGATATTAATAACAGAAATGCATCCCCATTCATGTCCACAAAGAGCAGAACAGGGGACATCTGAGTGAAACTAACTAGCAATGACTAAAAAAATTTAAAGAATTTATTTTAATTCACAAAATATCCACAGAACTCACTGCTGCTGTTGCTAACAGGATATTATAAACAAGATGATGGATAAGCCATACACATGAATAATGAGAACAACTGCTAGTGAAAAACAAAACATGGGATGCCATTATCTTACATAGCACAAAGGTTATCGCACAAGCAGCTGGATTTGCCCTGGGTATAATCCATCTTGCCACTCTTTACAACCAAGCTCTGGGATCCTGGGCTCGAAGCTGTAGCTATGAGCACACATCCTCCTTAGCAAAGTCTGGCACTACTTAGCAAAGCCAGAGACTGGCCCAAACTACTGTTCAGCTGCTCATTTATTAGCTGAGCTAATAAGCTAGCATCAAGTTGTGTTTGCCAATTTTACAACAACACTTTCCAGCAATGACTTCTCATTTCTGCCCTTGATAAGGAACAACAGAGCAGAGGTGATACAGGTACCTAAACTTCAACATTTTGCAATTTTTGTTTTGTACCTGGACCTTCAACTTGGAAGTCTGACTTCAAAACACATCGTTTCATAAACATCCCCATCCTCGGCATCTATAATTCATATCTGTAATTAACTAATGATTCTCCCTTTGAAATACTATTCAAAACAATGAATGTTTCACTTGCAAGAGAGTTAATGCATGGAAGAGAGAATTTAGAGGACTAGAGTAATGTCAGAGAAACCAAGTTAAGAAAGACTATTTGGATTGCCTCAAGATAACTTCCACAGAAATGTAAGTGGAAAATCTTCATCACTGCAGCATATTCAGAGCACTGCTCTCTCTACTGCACAGGTTCTGCACTCTTCCATTTGCTACCACCTCAGAGCATCCCTGGGACTAGAAACTCCTGGGGGGAGTTTGTTATCTTAAATCCCCCCACTGCTTTCCAGAACTGAAACTCATTTTGCAATGTTTCTGCTGCCTCTGATTGTGAACTGTCTCAACAACCAAGTTGGCCTTGTCTTAGTCCCCCTGCCTCAGGCACCAAGTGAGGATGCAACCTCTATTCCATTGACACCAAGTCAGATTTTGCTTCTTATTAATAACAGACTTTCTTCTTGGGCATGTTATTAGGGAGTGTGGTGATTATTCTCAGACATAACATTCACTTAAAATTATGAGTTAGAATGTTTTCTCAGGTGGCAGTGGGTGGACTTGTTCCTCTTCTGCCAAAAATGCTGCTTACTAGTGGGTTGCTATATGTGCCAACCAAGAAAGCAATGTAAAATGAAGAGGTTAATAATATTTATTTTTGAAGAAAAGAGTTTGCACTGTAGGCATCCGACTGTTCTCTAGGATTTAGCACATTTTCATTAAAATTATTTAGGTATTCTAAAAGTTTTAAAAACTTTTATTATAGATGCATAACGATAATCTGTTATCTCCCATTCTATCTTTTTCTGCTACTTTTTCCCCCCTCTTTAACAGGTGGAAAAGGAATGGGAGGCTGGGAAGGAGGGATCCGTGTCCCAGGAATAGTTAGATGGCCAGGAGTGCTGCCTGCAGGGACAGTTACCAACGAACTGACAAGCCTCATGGACATTTTCCCAACAGTAGTTCACCTGGCTGGAGGGGCAATGCCTCAGGACAGGTACGAAGGTGTCTTCATAAACCGTATTTGCTTCCTTTTCTTGATTTAGATAGAAGCTGGCAATATATGTCATGCATCCTAACAGCCACAAGTTAAATTATGTTTGTTTCTTAACCAGGCAGTTCTCTAGTTTTCTGTATAGCTTTCCCCATTTTGTCTGCCTATATGGAAAAGGCAAAGGAAAATACTGTGTTTTATCAAGGGTCATTTAGCTAATTCTGTTTTCTAATTCAGTAAAAGGCAAGCTGATTGATTTGGGAGACTGGAATGACTGTAAAAAAACAAACCAAACTCCTACAAACAAAAAAAAAACCTCACACACAAACAAACAAAAAGACCCTTATTTTAATCTTTGGCTGAAAAATTTCCAGATATTCAACACAGCTTGTTGGTCTTGTTAGTGTTCGAGGATAGATCCTTTCTAGGACTAGGAAGCCCAGTTCTTCATGAGCAGGGATAGCGGAGCAAATGGCACACGGCCAGAATTTGGCTGCCAGTGACAGTGAAGTAGCATCCTCGAGAGTAAACAATTTGTAGCACCTGTGTCAGGCTCCTCTAAAGAACACAAGAAAGTGTGGTTGGCTAAGCCATTTCAGTAAAAGCATAAAAGTACTGGTGGTGTGTAACTAAACCAACTGTTAGTCAATTAGGTAAGCGGCTGCTTTCTGTTTGTTTGTTTTAATGAAGCCTCGAGCTCACATTGCTATCAGTGACTCACATTTCAGGGAGAAAAATTAAAAGCCATGAGCCGTGCCTTCACTATGGTTATCACTTACTCCCAGGAAAATTACAGTAAAGGTAATTTATCTCCCCAGGCAGGATGTGGGAAGGAACTGTAATTGCAAAAACTGCCAGTTACTGCTAATCATTGCTCTCCACCCATCCACACAATTAAAAATCTCAGGGCTCATTAGCTAAACAGCGCCTTGGTTTAGAAATGACACTTGAAATCCTAATGCTGCATACATAGAGAGTGAGTACTGCTCATGCTCCAGCTGCAGACTGAAATGCTGAAGCGGTCTGGTGGTTCTCATCCTCTCCCTCAGGGTAATCGACGGGCACACCTTGCTGCCTCTGCTCCGGGGGACAGCTCAGCACTCTGGGCACGAGTTCATGTTCCACTACTGTGGTACGCTTCTGCATGCAGTGCGCTGGCACCAGAAGGACAGTGAGTACAAACATCCCCCCCTCCTGCAGATCACACATGATGGGATGACTTCTAGTTTCCAACAGAGTATTGTGTAATAACATCCCTACATGTATCTGAAGTTGGTTAATTGCCACAAACGCAATTTGGCTTTGTTGTTAGCTGTCCCACTTCGCCTGAGAGGAAGGGTTTCACTTTCTGGGCAGCATACTTTCAAGAATCTCCCCGTCCTTTCTGTGTTCCTACCGCTTTTGCTGCAAAAGCATTTGGGATCAGCTTTAGTGCAAGACTGAAGAAAAAGGAATGTCACAAACAACGTCTTTGTCTTCAGCAGTAGTTCATTTGTTTTCATGAGCCCTCTCCTATTTGTTTCATTTTTCAGCTGTGGCATTAGACAAGCTGACTGCAGCTGTAAGGCTCTCCTGAGTTTAACAAGCACCCAATCTTTGCTGATGTCACCCTCCATTACCATGTAAAAGGGAACAGGCCAGTGACTGGTAGCTATTATTCCTTCTCAGAACAGAGGAGAGCATTTGCATGATCAAACACAGGTGACTGGATCTGAGCTTGCCATTTTATAGTAACTGAAGAGACATAGATTCTTTCAGCATGCAGTTCACCTCCTTCTGATTACTACATCTCAGCTAGATCAGTCTTTCTCTCCACTAACTAAAAAGGACGCTGAGGCTGATCATATCAGATGTAAAAATCATCATCATGTTAAAGTTAGTTGAGATTAATTGCACCTTCTGTGGATGGATGATATGACAGTAAGTGTAAAGCTGATGATTTTGTGGTGATGCTGTACTTTTTTTTTCCTGCATATCTAGAGAAATGCAGGAGCGGATGAAGCAGGCTATGCCTACTCATCCTCTCATCCTTTAGAAATCTGAATGAGTCCCTTTAGTTATTCTTTTGCTTTCCCAATCTGTGGAGAATCATGGACTTCTTGAGAGATTGCAATCAGATAATAGTTACAGGTGCTAGGGCATTCCACCATCAGCAGCTGTTTGCCTTCAGCAAGTGTGTTGACAAGGAGCTGGCTGTTCAAAGAGCATTTTGTGTGCTGACCATGGAGTGAGATAACCTTAGGTGCCTGGCAGGAACTTTTTCTTATGTCACGGTGTTAGCTGGGTGATCTTTCTCATGCCTCTTTCCATTTTCTTTATAGTACTTTCTGATACAGTGACAGTATCAAGTATAGATATCATCAAGTCAAGAATCTACTTGGTCAGTGAGCACCTTAAGTCTACAAAATCTAGTTGTACTGGCAAATATTTAAAAATTAACTTCTCTCTTCCTGTAGATACTCTCAGCTGTGTGTGTTTGTCAGGGTAATAGCTGAGAACTTTGCTGTCTTTCTTGTTGTCATGAATAACTACATAACAGAGTTGCAACACCAAAACCTTTAGTCATGCTGACAGTTTAACCTTGAGGTCAGTGTCCCTGTTACCATATCACATTTGACAAAAGCATGGCTCCTGGGCAGGAAGTCACAGTGCTCAGCTGACAGGAAGCACAGAGGACAGGGGCTAAGGCTGAAATGTGAGGGCGTGATGGGACACACTGCAGTGCAATTTTATTTGTAGGTTCTTGATCCCCAAAGATAAATCTGGGTATTTCATTCAAGGAAAAATGTGTAAGCTATACCAGCCATCCGGTACTTGAGGAACTAATGCCTTCAGGCTGAGATCCAGAGCAACCCATGCACTGCTGAAGGAGCTGTATGGTAGAAAATAAGTACAAGAGTGTTTCACAAATACAATTCTTCCACAGAGTGAAGCATCTTCAAGCCCTCCTTGGAAGGTTATGAGTTTGGGTATTTTTTCTCTTGGGAGTCCTCGTTCTGTGTTTTATCTGGAGGGAAGAGCATGATAACATTTTTCTCTAAGAACTAGGAAACTTTAAAAATAAAACCACAAAGGGAAAGAGTGCTGCAACTACCCATCTTCTGCCTTGGAGATGAGTGAGTGGTAGGGCCTTCACAACCCTAGCAGGCCTGCTGCAGGTGAGCAGAACTGCTGCAGAGCTGGTGCTTAGCACAGCCATGAGCAGGTGATCCTGGTCTCGGCATCTCCCTCTACCTTGCTCCTTCCCTCAGCATGAGGGTTTGGATGACCTGTTGCCACCGTGGCTATGAAATGAAGCGATCCCAGCGAAGGAACCACACTTACAGTGCTGAAAGACAACATTCTGGCTGTCCCAACTAATTACTTATCTAAGGAGACCAGGACTCAATTCCTTTCTCTATTTGGGCACAGTCAAAAATGTATCATCTCTCAGTGACCTGCAAATCACCACCTTGCATCTTTGCTCCTCCTGTGGAAATTGGGACTGTGCAATAGTTATAAATCAAGATTAGTTGAACCAACCTCATAACTGAACGCTTTCAGAATCAGTTGCAGCTAGAGGTTATCCCACTCTGTTGCTATCACAGTCTCTTTTTTATTAAGCTTCCTTAACGTGATTAAAACACAGAAATACAGACAGCGGGGGGAAGCAGCTCTCTCCCTGGTAAAGCACCGCGGGGAGCAGGGTGGCAACGGACCGAAATGCCTAGCGGGGGAACGCTGCCGGAGGGGTGTTGCGCAGCTGCCGCCCCCCAAATCCCAGTTCTTTGCCCTCGTCCCGCGCAAGCCCCGGCAGCGGGGGCCGGGAGGGCGGCTCTGGACTCTGGCCGTTCGCCACGGGGATGAGCCGCGGGGCCGCCCTCGCTTCAGCCTCCGCCGCTGCGCGCCCACGGCAAGCCGAAGGGCCGCCAGGGGGCAGCGCGGCGCCGCGCTCGCTCGCTCGCTCGCTGCCTCGCGAGAGGCGGACGGAAAACATCAGCCCTGCCTGGGCTTCGGCGCTTCGTTTTTACATCTCGGGGTGCCGCGTATGAAAAGCCACCCGTACTTGTGGGCACGCAGCGGGAGGAGCGCGGCCAGGCAGGCTGCGGACTGCGTCCCTGGGTGCCGGGAGAGTCGTGGCGCGCCGGACCCAGCCCGAATGATGGTGCCCGGAGCCCACGCTGAGCCCCGGCGTGCGCAGTGGCTTCGTTTCTTAAGTGATGTCACGGCTGGTGCGCAGCTGAGCCCCCGCCTACCCTCACGGCCGGAGGCTGGGACCGACACACGCCAGTCGACACACACCACGGGAGCCCTCACAGGCAGCGCCTGGCAGGAACGTGGAAGTCTCTGCTAGGAACCTCTCTCCCAATGTATCCAATAATCAACGGACCGAGGCGTTAGAGATTGACCACTGCGGGTACAGCTCTTAGAGCTGACGCTGGAGATCAGCTCACCTGAAACAGACTGGTGCCAAGACAGCCCCACACTCCAGGCTTGATGCATTCAACCCCGAGCCCATTTGCCAGTTCGCATCACCTAAAGTGGAACAGCAGTCAGAAACTCAAATCTCCTGTGCCTCTCAATTCATCACTGTTCCTGGAGATCTTTTTGATTCTTTGTAATGCTTATTTTTTTTCACTTCCCTAGTGAGACTGAATACATATACCATACAAAGGACGTGTTTGAAGAAGTGCTTTTTTTGGTTAAAGGATGGCTGTTCTCCTTGCCTTTCTTTCCTTGCTTTCCTAGGTTACCTAAGGTGCATCTACATGACAATTTTACTTCAGATCAGAGGTGTGCTCTTGAAGCAAACCCCTCTTAAGCACACTCACTCATTGTGCTTTCATTGTGGAATGGTCTTGGAGATCATTGTATTAGTTTAGATGAAGCTAAACTGTAAAATAGGTTCCAGAATCATACCTGATAAGTTCTAATCACTAAAAGATGGTGTAGATGGGACCAGACAAGAGTTAACACCCAGTAAAACACCCCAAGATAAATACAGCATGGATTTCAAACCGTAACTGTCCTGCTCTACAGTTCAGTTTCTAATAGGACACACTGCCTGTTAACATAAACAGATACAATATGCAGATGCAAGGTGTATCTTTTGTTCCTGTGAAGCCACATGCACAGCCAGATTTCTTATGCATGCCTTTCTGTGATTTTTCCCACTGAGCCACAACTGCTCATGGAAATGGGGTAGAAGACAATGGAATGTTCTGCGTATGAAAGACTCAAATAGTACCACGGGACTCAACTTTCATCCAAACCAGAAATTCTCATTTTTTGCTCCAACTGCCATTACTTCTGACTGGGCTGACAGAATTTTAAGAGTCTGTTTTAGCTCATTTACAAGTGTATCACATTCATAATACATATTTATTGTCTGTTTACTTCTGTCTCCTGGACAGGCTAGATATGAAGCCATTGTGTCTCACTGTTGTACAGGCAGGACCCATCAATTAAGCCCTTCACTGAAGCCAGAAGGATCCTTTGTGTGCTAAAGAGTCCTTTCTTCTACCTCAGCACAATAAGGCTTATTAGTGACAGTCCTTTCTTTCTGCTTGTTAAATTGATTGATTGTTACCAGATGGGTTGGAGAGATGTGTGGATTGAAGAAGCAGGTTTCCTTTCCCTTGGACATATTATATTAACATGTTGCCCTAAAATTCACACACATCCTTCAATTTCTGTCAGAGCTACTTCAGCAGCAAATCGCATATCCCACTTTGCCTCTTGGAGGTGACTGAAACCCCTGCTGCTTCCATCAGCACTGACTTCTACCACTTTTTTTCTTTTAATCCCTCTGTAACCCAGCTGTCTACTCAACTCACCAACCCAGGTTAATTACAATCAGCCTCACTGTAGCCTTCCAAATGACCTAACAAGGGACTTGGCTCTCTCCCACTCTGCAACTCTGGTAATTATTTGCAGCTGTGAAAAGTGAATGTTAAAATGCTGCAGAACGGGGATGGTTCTCCTCAGACACTATTATGTTCACTTCTCTGAACTGCCCTGCAAGTGTGTAAGTTACGGGGAGTTCAGCTCAACTGTTTATGGAAAAGAGAGACTGCTGAATTTGTTTTTTTCTGAACATTGATCATATCAATTCCTTTGTATAGCTAGATAAGTCTACATGTCCATCTCCTATTTATCTACTCATATGTCATTTTAGCAGTATCACAATAGCACTCTGACTAGAACCAGCTAATCAGAAAAATACATATGGCCCAGACAGTATTTAGTTCACTCCTTCTAACAACTATCTATCTATGCTATCTGATCGACAGATGTCAGACCCAAGTCCCATGCTTGGAGAACCCTGATATGGCAGAGGATGCTTGCATTTTTGTCACAAACCAAATGCTATTTCAGTCACAAAACAGGGAAAAGTAGTAGGACGTGAAGCACATTCCATCCTGCAGCAAAGCACACACCCAAATACAGCTAAAGGATAAGTCATCACACAGTAAGACCATTTCCTTTAAGAAATCCCCCTTCTGCATCTTTTCTCTCACAATTTCAGAAATGCAGATGTCTATAAAATCTGCAATATTTCTAACTGCAGTATGCCAAAACATTTGAGAACCCCTGAGACATAATTTCTCCACAGAAATGCAAATGCCTAGCTTAGTGGGACACATAAATTATGAGATGGAAACAAACGGATACAGCCAGCCAAGCAGCCAGCAACTGGAGATTTAAAGCTAAAATATTATTTTAGCTTTAATATCTGTTATTTGTTCCCCCTCACCTTTAAAAAAAAAAACTGTTAAAATTTCATTTACTAACAAAATAGGTTCTAGCAGGAGTGACATGACAGAGACAGAAAACTGAAGTTGCAGACTCCCAGGCCTGATGAACAGCTCCAGAGACAACAGAAGGAAGGAAAGTTCAGCTGATTCCATTGAACCAAAAAGAAAATGCCATGTAGGGACACTGCAGTTGTCATCTATTCAATGCTTAATGTTGCAGAAGTGGTTTCAAGTGTTAAAGATCCCTCTTCTCCTCTCCCTTTTTCAGCCATAGTATCTAATTGCTGTCTTCTTTTTGAGCACAACCTTACCTCTGAGTGCACTGTAGTGCCTTCTAAACCAAGGGTGGTCAATAGGGGAAAAAAAGATGAGAGAAGGAAGATGAAAACCTCCTGTGGAAATGCATTCAGATGTAGTCCTAATCACCTGTTATTTCTTCATTACAAGTTACAGACCTGTGCTTATCCAGCAGGCAATACAACCACTTGATAAAGTACAAGCTCTAAGGCTGCAAACCAGTTGCCTTCATCGTTAACTAAAAAACTGCACTCCAGAGTTTACTGTTCTCGTGGCCTGCATTTACTACCCTGTTTGAAAGTGTGCTGGCAAGTGACCATGGAAATAAGCTGCTAGCAGTTTCTGCCCAGGTAGTCTTCTTGGCTCAGATGTAAAGAGCCAAGACAAGAACCACCAACTACTAACTGTACACAGAAATCTGGGGCTACATTCTCCATTTCCTCCCCACACCCCCAGCCTTCCTCAAGAGGCATATAGAGAAAATAAGCAGAGACTCCCTCTGCACCTAAAATATTAAACCTAAACATCCAAATAGTGCAGATGTACCCAGAGCCCATGTGTGCCCATGAGCCATGAAAACCATTCTAAATCCCTGCCAGCTCTCAAAAGAGCCTATCACCTGTATGTGACAAATGTGACATAGGCTTGCCCTAGGAACAACAAAGCAGGTCCTTTAGAGATCTCCCCTGGCTCCTGATACCATTAAGCTGTACAATTGTGCTGTTTCTGTGACAGGTGGCACCGTATGGAAAGCTCATTATGCTACTCCAGTATTCCATCCAGAAGCCTCTGGGGCCTGTTTTGGAAGAGGAATTTGCCCGTGTTTTGGAGAAGGTGTAAACCATCATGACCCTCCGCTGCTCTTTGACCTCTCTCAAGATCCTTCTGAAGCAAATCCTCTATCGGCTGACACGGAGCCCTTGTTTGACACTGTAACAAGGAGAATAGGAAAAGCTGTAGAAGAGCATCGCAAGACGCTGACTCCAGTCCCACAGCAGCTGTCTCCTTACAATAATATTTGGAAGCCGTGGCTGCAGCCCTGCTGTGGCACGTTCCCGTTCTGCTGGTGTGATGAAGAAAACAGCAAAGCCGATGGCACACATTAATACCAAAATCAAAGTACTGATAGCTTTAAAAAAGCAGATAGTTTTCACATTCACATGACTGCAGTCCTACAGAGATATGGGTCAAATCATGCTGGAATAACTAGAAGGGACATTAATGATGCTTTTAATTCAGCCTTACTCACAGAAATGTAATAAACCTGGAGTTTAAACAAAAAATAAAAAATGCTTGAAAAATATTCTACCTATGGGTAACCTGATAATCTATCCCTCAAGTGCACAATTATCCATCAAATACCCAAATAAATGAAGCAGAACTCCTTTCTTTCGTGATTTTCAGTTCAAGTAAATCATGTATGATAAAAAAGCCAACTTTAATTGCAGGTGTTTGTACAGGTAAGACACTTGTTAAGGCAAAAGGACTTAGTCCAAGGGGAGACATAGAATCATAGAATCGTTTCAGCTGGAAGAGAGCTTTAAGATAATGGAGTCCAGCCTTTGTCCCAGCCCTATCAACCCTAGACCATTTCCCTAAGTGCAACATCCAACCCTCTCTTAAACACCTCCAGAGACAGTGACTCCATCACCTCCCTGGGCAGCCCATTCTAATGCCTGACAATCCTTTCAGTAAAGAAATTCCTCCTCATATCCAGCCTGAACCTCCCCTGGTGCAACTTGAGGCCATTTCTTCTTGTTCTATTGCTTGTTACTAGGCTGAACAGACCAAGACCCTGCCCTGCTACAAGTTCCTTTCAGGTAGTTGTAGAGAGCGATAAGATCTCCCCTGAGCCTTCTTTTCTCCAGTCTAAACAGCCCCAAATCCCTCAGCGGTTCCTCACAGGAGACATGCTCCAAATCCATTCTTAGCTTGGTAGCTATATATCTATTCAGGCCTTATGTTTGTAATTTTTTAAAAAATAAAACTGTCCTGTGTTTAAAAGCACAATTGCACATTTAATTTGGAAACACCCCAAAACACATCAACCTCTAAGAAATAAACACCTAGCAATCACAGCGGGTTTTTTTTTCCTCACCTGCACGTTCATGTATCTATCATGTAAGAATTCCCAGTAAAAACTGAGCTGACAAGTATGCTTCAAAAATTAGGTAGCTAAACTTACCAAGCTCTGCAACAAAGTATAATAGCTATTCCAAAACGCTAAACCACAGCAGTTCCTACTGACATACATTTTCCACGTTAAGTCATCTCACTTGTGAGAGCATTGAAAATCATCAGCCAGCTGCCTTGACAAGATAGCTCCCAAACTACACCATCGGCGAGACCGATTCTTAAGCTGCACGTCCTGCTTGAGCGACGGCACTTCTGATTGCATAAATGCTACTATGCCGTGTGAAAACACGTTCTTTGTTTTGTGAGACAGCACCATGTTTTCAGCAGGAGGTGTTAAAAAAATTCACTGCACAGACTAATCACTTTAGCGTACAGGTCATCTTCTCCAAGCCAAACTAGTGTCAGCACTCAGTAGAGTCATTAGGGAAAGGAGGGGAATTAAAGTATCTAATCCTCTCTCACTGCCCTCAGGTTAAATAAATTCGTCTCTCAATATATAATCCCAACCAGGCCCTTTCAGGGCTTTGTGTCAAATCAGATTTTTGACCACAGGTTCCTGTATTTTATGCTTCAAAAAAATTAGACCGTGTGCCAGAGACTCAGACTTTTAACTTCTAAGCCTTCCTGGACACTGTATATTCACTCTTACCACACCTCTAATGGTCACCAATGTTTCAAAAGTAAGTGACAGTAAAAGCAGCACAGTAGGTGCTTCAGGTGACTTCTTTCCTTATAGCTAGCCAAATCAGGACAATGGTGTTCATGTGTCTTTTTTTTTTTTATTTGCCTTTTAAGAACAGGAGAAGGTAGTTGATAATCCCAGAACAGTGCACAGCTCTCTCAGCTCCTGAGCTGTAACAGCAGGTCCCAGCCCCTTCTCTAGCCTCAGGACAAAGCAGCGTGTGCCTAGACTATGCACCTTTTGCAGTATTTTCAGGCAAGCTCCTGACTTATACTTCTGCTGTAGTATTTCATCAGTGTGATAAGTCACTGTTTTATTTTTGCTCTAAGCAGCACAGGTTGCGATTGTGATGCTGCACCAAAAGCAAGCGTCTGAAAAGCTGGCCAGGCAATTCTTCAGGTTATTTCCTGTTTTACCTTTCCTCTAGAAGGTCACCAAGCAAGTTATGTGAAAATTATTCCGCATAAATCAAAGGGCTAATCTGACAGTGAACTGACAGGACACATCAGTGTCAGACTTGACAGAAGTATCTAAAAATACATTTGTTCTTACTGCTTGATGGCATTTAAATCCACATCAGCACTGCTTATAACTTGTCAGAAGATTTGACATTTTTCTGTGGCTGACATGGATTGAAACCAGAACAGCTGCATTCCGCTGGATTCATGCAGAAAGAAAATAACAGAAAAGATCATGCACTTTAGAGCCCATTTCGCTGATTAAGAGATGGAGGAGAAATTTTATTGCTCAATGGAGGAGCAAAGCCAAAAGCTGTTCTCAGGAGTCAAGCTGGTCACTTCAGTCACATCTACATTGTCAGTTAAGCGTAAACACAAGCTTTTTCTCAGTTCACCTCACTGCCCTCCTCGCTTGCCCACCCCATTTATACACAAGAACGTATCTAGTCACAGACCAGGCCATGGTTAGAGTGTTTACCAGTGGATGGGAAGGACTTCAAACACCCATGCAGCATGTAAGCATAGGTTCAAGCTCCTGTTGACAGATTAGGAAGCCCAGTAGTACATCAGCAAAACCCCTGATCTCCATCTGTGAGCACAGCGTGAACACTTTCAACCCAAGTTTAAAGCCAGGCTAAGAGCTAACAACACAAGCAGAGTGCATTTGGATTGGCTTATACTATGTCCATCATATGCAAGCCTGCCCTTCACCTCACAGGAAAAACATCACCCCATATAAAAGTAAACATTCAACATTTGTGCAACACTTCACTCTTCTGAAAGGTAAATTTGCTAAACTCTCATATAGAGTCAGAGGCTGAGGTCTCACATGAATATACGTCCTGCCTTCCTGATACCCAAGCACAGATAATTTCATCTTGGACGATATCTAAAGAAAGCCAGAGGGACTTTTGAGCAGAGGGGAGAGGAAACAGGCCTGGCAGCATAGAGTAACTGGATTTTCACAGAACCATAGAATGGTAGGAGTTGGAAAGGACTTCTAGAGATCATCCCATCCAGCCCCCCTGCTACAGCAGGTTCACATAGATCAATTTGAACAGGAACACGTCCTGGTGAGTTTGAAAACCTCCAGAGAAGGAGACTCCATACCCTCCCTGGACAGCCTGTGCCAGGGCTCCCTCACTCTCACAGGAAAGAAGATTTTGCTTAAGTGGAACTTTTTGTGTTCCTCTACCCCTAGTCCTATCACCAGACACTACCACCAGAAAAATGTGTTACCTCATCCACTTGACATAGAGGTTTCAAGTACTCGTGTTAATGAGATTCCCCCCCTCAGTTTTTTCTTCTCTAGACTAAACAGCCCAACTTCCCACAGCCTTTCCTCATAAGGAAGATGCTTCAGTGCCCTGATCATCTAGGTGGCCTTGTGTTGGACTCTTCTAAAAGTTCCCTCTCTCACTTGAGCTGGGGAACCACTTGTGTCAGGTAACTGTCAGAGACCTCAAGCAAGTGTAGGGAAATGGGCTTTACCAATACTGAGAGAGAGGAAGAGGGCAGACTGCACACACAGAGGTAATCTGCAGAGGGTTAGGAGAACAAAGCAATGGGAAATCACTGAGTAGGATACACAATGTCAGTTCAAAATACATGAGGGACAGGAGAGAAGGCTATTCTCAGTTCTAAATTCCTGTCACTGTCTAAGGCTCAATCTATTTTAAAAGCTGCAGGTTTTGAGGAAACAGTGGTAAGCAGGGGAGGTATCTATTTTACCTATTTCCTGCAGTTATTAGTCATGGAGTGGTGCAGAACTCTCTGTATGCACTCTAATCAGGACAAGCTCTGAATAAGCTATTATCCTGATCTTCTGGGAAATGTACATCCCCCACAATGCAGGTGAAACCAATAGTACACTTAGGAATTGTATTGGTGCACTCTTCCACATAAAATGCACTAATAGGTAAAAAAATAGGTTATAAAAATTGTTTGCATTTGAATAACACTGAAATTAACAAACTCCTGCGAGTTACTCAGTTTGGCTTGAAAACTCCTCTGTCATGATCTTTTGCAAAATATATCAATATAAGAATAAAAGCTAAATTATATGCTTTCTCCCTCTTTTTCTTATGGTCTCTCCCTTCACAGAAGGGAGCAAGCATCACGTAAAATGGTCTGTTGGGAAAATCCGAGACAACTTGCACATCTCCAAGCCAGTGTTAACCACAAGAGAATGATCCTACTCATGGTTAGACATAGATGCCATGCAGAGGGAAGCACTCTGTAACAGATAAAAGTTTGTTTTTTACAGGAAGTGCTGGAGCTGAACAGTATAAATGATTGACATTCATGTTGTACGAAGCTGACTTCTACTTAAACAGTTTGACTGTTATTAAATTACATGTAGAATAACTGCATTAGACTGACTCAACGAAGTAATTCTCAGGTCTTACAGCTGTCAGATAACAAGCTTCTAAGAGACCTCACTTCACTGTGTTCAGATATGCCCTTTTGGGACCTAAGTGAATGCCAGTGCATGGATCACAAGATCCCATCACTTGAAGATGTAAAATAATTGTACAATAGATAAACTGACAAATGCAATTTGAGATCAAAGTTTATCCTGCTTTAAACTCATGAGGATTCTGAGTATATTTGAGAAGTATTTACATAAATAGTCAAAAAAAAGGAGTAAAAAAACCTTTTGCTTTCTGCCAGACTGTAGGTTAAAATCTCACACATATGTATACAGCGTTGAACTGAATAAAATACTGAAGGATTTTTCCCTTCCAACCCCTACCATTCTATGATTCTATGATTGTAATGTTACATCTTAACAACTGTCTATGTAAAAATAAACTTTATGAAAAACCTAGTTTCTTTTCGAATTACCATACCACTGCAATAGTAAGGTTTTTTGAAAGCAAGAAAAAACATTAAAAAACTCTAACCCCACATTTGTGAGATATATGGGGATAGAGAAGGTTCCAAACAACTCTGCCTCTACTTCTGCCATTTGTCTGAAAGCTGTTAAGTTAAAGTTTCAGAAACACACACACCCCCAAAAAAGTGGGGTTTTTTTTGAAAAAAAAAAAAAAAAAACAAACCCAACACTTTAAACTAAACAAAACATAAAACAGGTCCAGTTTTGTTCCAAGTTTTTAATACCCTGAGAAGGCTTAGAAAATTCTTTTTCTCTAAAATAAAGCCACTTTCCTGTTTCTGATATTACGTATCTAAGGGAAAACTACCTATATTTACCACAGTGTAGAACACTTTTCCGATACAGTTAACATCATGGCAATCTTAAGTGGAATAAGTATTAAAATAATCACAAGTCAGAGGCAATCTCTCTTGGAATTTTCTTTTTCCATCCAGTTTGTTGAAGTTGAAAAGGTTCTGACAACAAAGTAAAATTCAAGATAAATCCTTGCATCTGTATTTTTTCCTTTTATTCCTAGTACATCATTGTCAGTCTTCTAACTGTTATTCTTTTCTAATGTTGAAAGTCAAGTATGTATCAATTTATTAAGTGTCTTTGCTATAATTATGGCATGCAGTTGTTACAAGCTCAAAGTTTATACCAGGACGGAACGTATTCCTTGAGTGTCACCCCTTTTAACTGTCAGCACCAGAGAAACTTTTGAGTCAGACAACTTAAGATGAACAGAATTTCAGCTGAAGCCCTTTGCAATCAATTTGCTGAAAATGCTGAGTACTTCAATAACTAGTACTAACTGACATCTGGTTTTGCAGGCTATTTAAGAATTGACTGCTGTGCATTTAATCTCATTTACAGGGCTGATCTGAAAAAAAGGAAAAAACAAAAACACCACCACAGAAATAAAATTCAAAACGATGAAGAAAAATCTCAGCAGTAAATTATATAAATCAAATATATAAAACTTTTTTTTTCCATAGACTGACTTAAAAACTTTTGCACAGAGATAAAAAACACTAGAGACGTGTATTAAGAGAAAAAGCCCATCTCATGTTATTTTCAAAGTCATAGGAAAGAAAGCAGTTTGGATTAGAAAACCAGCAGACCACCAGATCCACTAAGGAATATATAAGCATGCTGCAGACTTCTTTCTGTGGAATAAATATTCTGTGTATAAAGCCTCCTGCAACTAACCCAGACTCCCATTCACGGCCAAAAAAATCTAGTGGAAAATAATAACTAGGCATTTTTGTCAGATACCAGCCTTACAAAACAATTGATGTGAGCTGATTGAACTAGAGAGACAAAAGAGAATTTTTTCTTTCCCACAAACAACCCAGTTGGAAAGGTCCTGACAAGACACCAGGCAGTAAATAAAGTGATATTTCAAGAACTCCAGTGTCCTTTTCCTGCAGGCTAGGAAAGTCCAGTAACCCACATGTCTAATATTTTCAAGAATTTGTCTTGTGGCACACCCACACTATCTCCTGTTTATACATGAAGAGCACCCAATAAAATTGTTCTAGGGCAAATAAAAGTACCCTCTAAGCCTAGCTGTGAACAACTCTAAGCACATGACAAATGAAGACTCAGCATGTTTTGTTTTAAATGCAAGTGGTGCTGTTTAAATAAAACACAGAATCTGCCACACAGCAGCAGGTCATAGTCTTGCCTTTCAAAATCCTTACAGCTGTTTCTCTGATCATTAGGGTTTAAACAAAACTCAGTCACACATGAGGGCATGTACAGAGCAGATGGTAAAAGTTCTTCAGTGGTTCCCATTTTACCATGCCATTTTTTTTCCCTTTACATTTCATTGAGTTTATTATTCTACAGCACCTTCCAAATAGCCTAAAAGTCAAAATATGTCTTGTTTAGGGAGAAATGGTGCCACCATGAAACCTTTATTTCTTAACTTCCTTTAACCTAAAAATACCTGGGGCTATACCACACTTGAACGTGGAAGAAATGACAGGTAAAGCTTGCTGAGCCTTTTTTTCTAAGTCATGTTTGGACTTGGCAAATCTCAGCCCTGTGGTTCATGGCAACATGCAGCCCATAACATCCTCCAGACCTGCTTGCAGCCCCAAGATTTCAGTATGATGACGTATGTAAAAGCAGAGAATGCTGCCCAGAGCACAGCTCTTAAAAATTCGGGATTCGCTTAGGATTCTCCCTTCTCACACTCTGGTGACAATGGTACCATGCTAGAATCCACTGTGACACCATGTTACTTGTAATTAGTTCAACACATTCTGTGTTAAAACAGTACACAAAAACTCAGCCAGAGTTTTTAGCCACAGCTATACTTACACAGCTACTGTTGTGCTAAGAGATCCTGAAGCTTCTAATTATGTATGTCTGTAGAAACAATTATAGCAACTCACATTTTTAAATTCTGCTCAGGTGGTAGTGCTAATGTCTCAAAAGCAATTTAACAAAATTTAAAAAACATGTAAAATAACCAGTCAGTCACAACCAATACTCTCTGGCCCAACACAAACAACGTGTAACCCCGCCATCAACTGAAAAGCACATGACTTCATACGTCCTTTTCATTTCTGCTTTATTTCTGTGACATTAATGTACTACATTTCTTTACAGAACATTATATAATCCACACACAGTACCATTTGACATGTTAGCACTTTTAAATATATTCCATGACAGTTCCTTTTACTACTTTCATATGGCTATTTTAAAAGCTTTTCTTTACTGATTTCATATCAGTAATTTTTCTTCCATAATCTAATTAATGTGCCCAGGAAGATCCAGCAGTTACTATAAAAATTACAGCTGTCCAAAGCGTGAGTTCACATTGTTGACTACTGTTTTATATAGTCTTCAAAAACTGTTTGAAAGAGATAAGCAATAATGCTTATAAAACGGAGACCTCTCTCAGAAGTGCACAGGTTCACTACGAAACAAGGATAACCAGGAGATCAAATACCACAGGAGTAAGAGTAGACTACAGCTGCTCTGATCTGCACATAGGACTGCACTGGGCCATACACAACAAGAGGCAGAACGCACCTCCCTGGGTTAACATGTGAAGGTTACCTGCCCAGGAAAGGCAGGCTATCAAGGGTCCCTTTATGCTCAATAGAGCAACTTGAGAAGAATCATCTGGGCATTCAGACATCTCTCTTGTTGGCTTCAGAGATTCTAAACATCTAACTTGAACTAGAAGCTGGAGTTCAGAGGAGCCGGGAAAGAGATTCCCAGACTATTCTTAGATTATTCTATGAGTGTTTAGAATAAATGACAAATAAATGACCAGATAAAATCAGAAATACCCCACAAAAGTAAAAGCAAATCCACTAGTGTGATTGTGTAATTCTAAAATACTCAAAGACAGGTATTCTTCCTTTAAGGGACCTTTTGTCTCTCATTATTTTCTTAATTTGTGCAAGTTATTCCCTATATCCTTCATCCTTTTTGGTGGAGGAAAAAGAAACAAAAGTTATTTCCCTCCCACCCTGCTGCCTTCTCCATTGGCATCTATCACAATCCCGCTGATGCATAACATTACATCGCTGCTTTTGAAACAGAATTCCCAAGATATTTCATTGGCTGTACCAAAACTGGTGACATATCAAGACTGAAATGTGTTTCAAGTCCTGCATCAGCACTGCAGAATTATTACTGTAATACTGAGCAGCATTACAAATAACTGTGTAAGATCTGTTATCATATTAGCATGCCTGTCCAGCTCCTTTCTTTCAAAGAGTTTATTTTTCCTTGCTTGTTAAGATAAATTTGCTGAGATTAGTTAATTCAAATACCCAGATTCACAAAGCAATCTCTCATAAGTAGCCTCAAGATAATAGAGTCTCATCAGTAGATTTTTCTGGAACTACAGGCACAGATTTATTAGTTCCCACACACAGCTATTGTTTAAAAGATGTTAAAAGGGCCTGTTTACTAAAACAAGTGCCAATTGTGTTTTCAGTTGCACTCAAGCTGCCTGCAATGTGAGGCCACTATGCTAAAGGAGAAAAATGCCTTTGTCAACTCGCAGCCAAAGTACTGTAAACAAATCAATATAGAGCACCAGAAGGTTTACACCCTAGTGTCAGCATTTCTTCCTCTGAATATGTAACTGAATATGTACTATTAAAAAACTCCAGTTATTCTATAGCAACAATATAAAAGATTAACATACACGATCAGTCTATCTTTAGAATTACACCATCAGTCCAGTGATGAACCTGAGCAGCTTCCTATAACTAGGGGTAACATCCACTATTGATCTCAGGCAAAGTCTGAATTTCTTCTAATCCTAAATACAGCTAAATTAAAAAGGTTTTTTACGGACTTCTATGAGGCCAGCATTTCATCTCCTTACTTTTTTCTCATATTGAACACTACAGTAGGGGTCATAGATTCATAGAACGATAGGGTCTGGAAGGGACCTTTAGAGGTCATCTAGTCCAACACCCCTGCAGAAGCAGGTTCACCTAGATCAGATCACACAGGAACATGTCCAGGGGGGTCTTGAAGGCCTCCAAGGAAGGAGACTCCACAATCCCTCTGGGCAGCTTGTGCCAGGGCTCCCTCACTCTCACAGTGAAATAGTTTTTCCTTATGTTTAAATGGAACTTTTTGTGTTCCAGCTTCACAAAGGCAAAAAAGGGATGTCCCAACCTTCTGATGCCCTTGAAAATATTACTTTGCTTTGAAGAATAAGGTTTTCATGTTAATAGTTTTATAGCATTTTCTAAACTTACTTGTGAAATAATATCAATTTGTGAAATAATCTCTACTCCCAACATATTTTACACTCGTGACCATTTCTGCAGAATGCTATGGGGAGGAGCAGGGAAGAGTGATAAATATGAGAGTTCAAATTCAGAAGATATCATTCATTGTACTTCAGAAGGCACTATGGGAGGACAATGAACGAGACACACGTAACAACAAAGATAAGGCACACTCAACAGTTAAAAAAACAAGAGTCTGTATCTGTTAATCTTCCCCTAAAATATACAAGGATCCAAATCTACCTGTTTAACTTCGGTGTCAAACTATGAAGGTAGACAAGTGTTCAAGAAGAAACTTATTGTGATGGCCATTACAGTACGCTCCATCTTAATGTAAAAATGCATCCAATTTCTTTTTGATATGTTCAAAAGCATCTTTTCCCATATAGTCCATGCGCCCTTCCTCCCATTTTCTCCGTTCATCTTCTGGACTTGGTTCTTCTGGTTTGAAGTGAATTGACAGCTCTGAAACAGAATGTGCGATCTCATTCTGTGGGAAGAAGCAGAACAGTGGGAAAATGGTTATTGGGTTGTTCTCATTTCATTGCTGTGAAGTTAAACCTTAAATGTCAAGCTTCTGTTTCACAGCTAAAACAATAAAATGCACGGTATTCAAACATTCATTCTTGTTTTGGTAGCATGATCTCGTTTTCCCCATGCTTTTAGTATTTGTCATAGCATTTTTGCACATACCAAACATCTATTTTGCTTGTCTTAAACCACACCTTGGCATACCCATCAACAACACAATGAGAATATTATAAACATGGCTTGTTGAGAGTAGAATATCTCCTACAATAAAGTGTGACCATGCATCTGTGCAAATTTTTACTTCAACAGGTTTTCATGTGAACATAAGTTCCTAGAATTTTCGAACATTTGTTTTCTCTGATCTCCAGTGAGATCAGTAATATATTATATAAATTAATTCAAATGATTGACACTATTCATTATACTGATAACTGGTTCTTTTTGAATGATGGTCCAAAATTGTGAATCTTGCTTCACCTTAACAAATGTGCACAAATGCAAGACACATTATTAGTGATAATTTCAACCACATAAAAGAAAACCTGTGTCCATGATCAATCAATGCCGGTAAAACTGAAACATTGCAACAATTAAAACCACTAATAAAGAAGAAATGTAACAAGGACTAATCAAGGCAGCTACTGAAAACCTGCTTTCAGTACTGCTCCAAAAGGCCCCAAGGCACACCTTAGAAACAAAATTGAAATCAACTAGAACAGCCTTCCAGTGAACCCTTTGCAAATACAATATAAAAATGTCTCAGAATAGAACTTTATGGACAGGAATCAGCAGCTTAAAGTGCATAAGTGCCACAGAATAAGCATTACATCTACTGATCTGAGGCAGAGAAAGCAGAGGTGGCACAAGACCTGCACCTGTAGACAAAGTAAGGTATTTCAAACACCCAACATGATGCCGAATGCTTAAGCAACTGCATCCTTCCATTTGTATCTCCATCCACGTCCTTCTCTGTACATAACTTTGAACATGAATAATTCTCTGAAGAGCATGCTTCCTCTCTATAGATGCAATTATGCTTTGTATAAACATAACTGCACTTATGCATGAAGATTCCTTTCTTTACTATTGGCAAGCCTCATCAGCAGCTTTGGATGCCATTAACAAGAAGACAGAAATCACTATGTTTTTAGAAATGAAGAATTTTAGCTAGTGTCCAACCAACCCTGGCTGCACGGAGCTACAGTTCACTAGAGTTTTGTTTCTCAGTCTTCAAGTATTTCACTGTAGTGCTTCACAACTTTACAAAAGGCCTCATTAGGAAAACAGCTGTGTTGTGTACTGTATAAGATATTGCACTTGTGCAGTGCAGGTCAGAAAGGTAAGGCTTGTAGCTTAGGATCTTATGCCTGATTCACTGTACACTCATTTTTCACTTGCTTTGAAACAACACCTTGGCAGGTAAAAAAACCCAACAAAACAGAACAAACAAACAAAAAATCCAAGCTCCAAATAGCTTTGCTTGTATTGGAGAGATGAAATCAACACCATGCATTTTTTTTTTTTTTAACTTTGGGGCTAGCACAGGAAAATACACATTTGAAAACGAGAAGTTTTAAAAAGAAAAATAGAAGGAGTCATATCCCAGTACTGGAAGCAGTTAAAGAATTACGTAGTTAAAAGATTAAAGAATTTATTTGCACATTGCATCATAATTAGTCGAGATTTCACAGAATGATGTCCACAGCAGACATGCATGCAATTATTAACAGATGTACAATGCAGAAAGCTACATGTACCAGTTCTGAGGTTTCCTGAAGCTCTGGATGAAATATATGTTGTTCTGAAGGTCTGTCAGGCTCAGAGAGATGGACGTTAGAACGGCTTTGTTCAACTTCACATACAGGTTGCTAAAATACAGCCACTGACGTTTTATTAGGAGAACATTTTTTCATAGTTTCCTTACCATAAGAATTCATACAATGGAAATCAATTTCAGTCTTGGTGTGGGGAAAAGCAGTGGATGGGAGGAAAAGGAATGAAACACTTCATCACCGAGTACAAAATTAATCTCGCCCAGTTTTAGCTACCAAAATGGCATTGAATCCAAGCTCCTACTATAATCTATCTAGGATAAGCACCTCCACAGGGCAGCTCATCTCATCCTAAAATAAGTTCAAGAGTAGCTCTCATTCTTCAGCGACTACAGAAGAAACCTGAAAAGCTAAATTACAGTAGATGCCCACTATTCACAAACTTCATCAAGAAAAATCTCACTTTAGGATAACACTTTGCTTTTCATATACATAGAATGAGAACAGAATCATGTATTCCAAAACACAAGTGAAACAGATTGCCCAGAACATTTGCCTTTGCCAGGTATCAAAAGATATATGAGTAAACATCCTGAAGTATTTGCCAACAAAAATAAAACAATTCCACATGACTACTGAAGCTAAGCAACAAAAAGTGCAATGATGATGTTCCTAAGAAGAGAATCAAGTTAATAATTTCTGATTATTATGATCTTCTGATAAAGCAATCCTACTAATTAAAAAAATAAAGTAAATTTAAATTTGAATGACACTACTTTAAGTAAACATTATGACTTTTTTTTTTTTTCAAGAAACAAACATCTTGAAAACATGTCCCTGTTTTGGTCTGAGCATTTCAGATGAGTCAGATGCATAAGACACACAAGACACAACAACTTCTGAAAATAAGAATAATTTATGGAGCTGGAAGGTTTGCAATTTTCCTTCACTCTCTCCACACTCGAGGTGGAAAAGAAAGGAAGGAAAACTACAGTTTTACTTTATGGAGTAACTATAGTCTAAAGAGATGAATATCGTAAAAACTGGTTTAATCTAACTACAGAGTAGACCACAAATTACACTAGCAAATGACAATGAGAACATTAATTTGATTTTCTCTCAGTTGTACTTTCCTGTAGCATGGCTACAGCATATCATACAATGCATAATGACTTACAGGTGCAGAAACATTGAGTTGTTATAGCCAAATCAATTCCTGCATCAAATAAGGGGAGTCAGTGCAATAAAAACCCCCAAATACAAGAAGAGTGACAAAGGAATCAGGACCCGTACAATGATTCTCAGTGTTCTTTTAAGATACTCTTTGTTGCTCAAATCACAGAAATCTGAGGAACGTTTTTCCACATCAACACTTATGGGGAAAAAAAAAAATCTAGAGAGGAATGATACAGGATTCTAGTTTTAAAAATATTAACAACAGTACTAATATGCAAAAGATTAATTTAGTAACAGAATTTTTTAAAATAACACTCTTTCTAAAGTACCTAACGACTTTCAGTAAGTCATCTTTTCAGAAAATTCAATGCAAACTCTTTCAACCTCCAGACACAATCATCTATGCATGACTAAAGATTAAATAAAATACTCTTCAGACTGTTTCTGATGCTAGCACAGAAATTCAACAGCTACAGCTAAATGGAAGAAGAGATAATCTTCCAGATCAAAAGCATAAATAAAAAATCTCATTCTCGTGTAACACCTTTGTTACTGCATATGGTTGTATACAACATACTCACAGCTTTGAAAGTGGCTTCCTCAGGTGAACATGCTGTGGGATACACTTCGTGTGGGTGCTCTGGAAGCACAGGCATTTGCAGCGAATTGGCCACGTAAGGACTGACTTTTTTCAATGTAATTTCAACTCCTTTGAAAGCATGCTAACAAAAACAAGAACATCTCACCACTGAAATGCAATTTTGCCGATATTAATATCTTGTTTACAACAGCATCACTTCCTTACAGGGATCTCAGGATTAAAGGAATAAATTAACTAATTCAAAAAAGTTTGTGGTCCTGGATTGGTGGATGTTGCAGGTCAGATTTATGCACTTTAAGTATGGCAGCACCACCAGGAGGTAAATCTAACATGTATTCCTGCATCTATGTTGCTGTGACCGAAGTATTTATTTACCGCATAATTTCTTAAAAATTAAAGAATGTTAAAGAATGAGATCAAAAGCTACCCATTGCTTCCTCTGCTTTCCAATTTGTCCTAAGTCTAAGGAATCAAATTCCTGAGGCTTGGTAGCAACTGTCCAGCCAATCTTATGGGACTATGCAATAGTTTAATGATGGTAATGGTCTAATATTAAAGAAAAACCAAATTAAACACATTTATGTATGCATAAAAGTGATCTAAATTGTCAATGTCTGGATACAAAATTAAAAGTCATACTTCTCCTACTCATTATTTTTTGGTCTACAATAAATCCACTCTTTATCAACAGAGTTTTTCTATTCATAGAAACCATGCATTACTGCAGTACTTTTGACCAAAAAAAAAAAGTGTGAAAAGCTCAGTAAATGCTTGAAGACACGTGAGTACTCAATACAAGACACTAAATGCCATTCACACTGCCTTTGCAAATCCGATTTATCTGTTATAGCCCTCATAAAACAAGTTATAATACAATTCTGAAAAGGTAGATTTTACTGTAGTTCAAGAGCCAGTCTGATGGTCTACATCAACCTGTCTCTAAAAGTATGTTTGTTTCATAGCCAGATTATCACCTTCTCTGGCTAATTTGTATCATACTTTATGTTTCATTTTCAGAATCTATACACATACATTTTCATACAAACTCTTCATCAATTAAGAATGGGGCTGGGGAAAAACTCTGGAAAGCCAATAGTACTGAAAATCCTTCCTAAAGTGCTAGTTTAGGTGCATCTAGAAACAATCAGTGTAATCGACAAATAAGATGTATTTTCATGTAATTTTTTCCTCTAGCAAAAACATAACTTTCAGAATCTTTGTAGTGATTCCAACATACTACCACTACCTCCTTATTAGTTACCTTGCATTCCTCAGATTCTGACTCTTCCATCTCTTGAAGTTTTAACAAAGGCAAGATACTGGCACTGTATATGTTCCACCAGAGGGCAAGAAATGACAGCTGATGAAAAGATCCAGAAGTGGTGCCATCCTGCATAACTCTCTTTGTTTGAAGGTTGTATTTGTAGTTCCAGGGCTTTGTTGATCCCAAGAAGTGTACAACTTTGGCATCTCTACCAAAACTGGGGAGATTAAACATAAAGGTCTATGCCTTAAATATATATAATTTTTAGCCTTTATAAACTGTGAAAGAAGCATGCCTACTCTCATTGGTGAGGTAATTTCCACATTTTGCCACAGCAACACATTCAATACGAGTGTGTATTTAGCATTTTTTTTCTTATCAATTTAAAGCATCTCGTTGGGCATAGAGAAATCAAGAGGCTTCATTGCCATTTGCTTCCAGATGCCAGTTCTAGTAGATCATGAAAGAAAATGACAGCCTCATGCAGCAGCATTTCCAGTTCTCCTGCTTACTCTGTTTGCACACAAATAAACATCACTTCAAACACTGAATCAAAAAAATTGCTTAATGCATATTAAAATTACTAATAAAGATATCATCCTAAGTTCACCTTCCAGTAAGAGCATTTTGTGCAACTGGAGGAGTAATTCATGACAACATAAATCCAGCTTGCCTTCTGCCAGAAGTTTCCTAACTGCATTGTCTGAAGTCATATAATTGCTAGCACAAATTTTGTTTCACAGAAAAAACTAAGAAATGATGTAAAAATAAATTAAAAACCCAACAACCAAACAAACATTTCCCATAAAACTGACTGGAAAAGAAGGAAAAAACATTCAAAGTGAAGCTGTCAGAACCTGATGATAAAGTTATCTATGTCTTTTCAAATACAAGAAAAGTGTCTCTGAAACAATGGACAAGACAGTGTAGCCAGCTCTGTGACACTCTCTGTGTCCAGATGGAAGACATTCATCTTGCATTTGAGCTTCTACTGCATGATTTTTACATAACACCATTTCTGACTGCTGTAATTTATAATCAACAGAATATGCTATTATCATTATTCTCCCTTACAATAGAATGTTTGTGAACAAACTGCAGAGGTTTACAGTCAGTCAGGTCTTGTTACTACTTACTGATTGAAAGCAGGAACATAGGTGTATACAGCACTGCTGCTTAAGTTATAGAGGAAAGGTAAGTGTTTGCCAATATCTGCTGTTGCCCAGTTGCTGAAGAAGCTGTTCAACAAGCCTTGATCACCCCCTAAAGAATATATAAAACAGTATTAAGATATTTATGATTGCACTCAAATTTATGTCAAAATTTCACATCCAAGGATGGGAGCAAGACTGGTGTGTTCATGGGACTGCAACTTGGACTTGACAATACGGTCATGTGAGCAGGTAGAAGTCAATAATACCTGATCCACTCCGATGCAAGTTCAGTGTAAATGGAGTCCTATTGTAATATATGAAGAAAGGAGTAGGAGAGAGGTTTGGTCTCCCTCAGAGCAGAAGACTGAAGATCAGCTGTATTTCTCTCCTAAACCAGACAGCAAAATTAAAACTTACTGAGGAAGGCTCAGACACAATGTCTTTCTAGGAAGCACAGTCCACAATAAGTCAAAGGGTTTTAAATACAGTTTCAGAGGCAAAGGTCTGCACCTTACATTTTTGCAGAGGCACAACTACATACAGTGCAGAGAACTCCTGCCTCTCTCCATGCTGCCAGATAGTATGAAAGCTATGGAAAAAGAGCTTACTGAGAAGCAATCTAATGTCTTGCACTTCATCCCTTATGCCTTGCCCCTTACCATCAAAGCTGCCATGTTCAGCAGCAAACTGCAGCAGTAGGTTGTAAGTTTTCAAAGAAGGTCGGAACACAAATACGCCACTGTTAAAGCAGTCAGGCCAGCCAGAATCAGGAGCTGCTGAAAACTCTTCTCTATCAAACAGTTCATCGACATTGCAAAGCACCTTACAGACAGGAAAAAAAAAATAGAGCAAATGTTTTTTTCTAGAACGTGAGCAACTAAATCAGTACAAATGGAGCAAATTGCTAGCTTGGACAACTATATAGCTTGCAGAGCAAAAAGCAGTGGCAATGCAAAATATGCTAGAGGTGAGAATCTCTGTTTTCAATATAATTAGGCAACACTGATTGTGGTTCTCCATGATAGAGGTGAGAACCTCTATTTTTAATATAATAAGGCACGACTGATTGTGGTTTTCCACGATTTCTCGGGAAAAAAGTACAAACTCTGTGAAATTGCTTCATGAACCTTGAAGATTCTCCCGAAAGTCCCTTTGAATACCATAACATACCACAAAAAGACACAATTTACTTCTTTCTTAGCTCACCTTCTGAGAGTCCACTATTCTCAGTAACTGCAACAGAGCTGAATGAAAGCTGTGAATCCAAACAATTTGAATTAGCAACAGACTGACTAATAGAACCACAGAATAGTTGGGTTGGAAGGGACTTTAAAGATCGTCTAGTTCCAACCCTCCTGTCATGAGCAGGGACACCTTCCACTCAACCAGGTTGCTCAAAGCCCCATTCAGCCTGGCCTTGAACACTTCCAGAGATGAGGCATCCACAGCCTCTCTGGGCAATCTGTTTCAGTATCTCACCACCTCCAGAGCAAAGAACTAGCATAAAAACTGTCTCTTGTTACCAGTTTTCTAATCTAAGATCGGAGGTTTGCTTTGGTTTGGCTTTGGCTTTTAAGCTTCTCAAAGAAGTGGGAAAAATCAATCAAGTTACATCCAAGGTCACTTTCAAAGTTGGTAGAAAAATAGCCATGCAGTCACTAAAAGCCTAGACTCTACCCACACCTGAGCTTCTGTGAAAAGCAGAAGAAAATTTTTTTTAGGAGAAAGATTATACCATTGATTTTAAACCAAAACCAAATATTTGCCTTCCTCCTCTAATGTAAAGCAGGAAATCATCAGCTTTCCTACATCACCCCTGACAAGAATAATGTTTCTAATTCCAATGCAATCCTATTCAATTAAAATGCATCCCAATCTTCTGAAATGAGCCATGTAAGTGCAGGGGAAGACTGACACATTATTGTCCCTGTCAAAATTACAGCTATTTTAATCTCTATACCTCTCAAAACTTATATTATAAATATAAACTTAATAAATTCAATAATGTAAATTTATATTATAGATAGATATAGATATAGATATAGATATAGATATAGATATAGATATAGATATAGATATAGATTTCTGGGGCTTTATTCTTGTTTTTCTCCATTTTAAAGCTGCCCTGCCTTCCTCACCAGAATATTCCAAATGAAAGTAGATTAGAGAGATCTATTTAAAACATTTTTCAGAAACCCATTTGCATAGAGTACATTTGTGATATCTTTTAAGGACAATCCTAAGGCTACTCTGAAAACAGAATTTATTTCTATGCAGTGGGCAAAACTGCAAGCATTAATCAAAAATGTGCCAGCTGGATCTGCTGCTTTTCATATACACCAAAAACCCTCCAAGGTTCTATGTATAGTATTATTAGAAATAGATCCAAAATCATGAACCTGCTTTAGCAGGGAGGTTGGGCTAGATGATATCTAAAGGTCCCTTCCAGCCCCTACCATTCTGTGATTCTGTGTGATTCTGTGATCTCCTCCAGCCTTGTGACTACCAGTAGTTTGGGTCACTCCACAGGCCAGCAGGCTGCCTGACAAGGAAACACCCCACACTCCCAGTAGCTCTTTAAAACAGACATAACATTTCCATGGTTCCAACTCCACTCACCAAAGTGTCAGCATCCATGAAGACACATTTGCTATAATGAGTAAGAGTCCAACAGTGAAGCTTAGTGAAGGTTACACCCAGTTCTGGCCTCTGCATCACAGCCAAACGGACTGAGTCAGCACTGTCCAGCACATCTACCTCAATGACTTCGTCAAACACACTGTGGAGGACAGACCTACCAGAGCAAGCAGTGGAGAGAAAGAAGGGAATTTACAGAGCTTCATGTGAGGTCACTTCTGTCATGAAAACAGCAACACACAGTACCACATGACGACGACAGTAATAAAGACTAGACTGGTTAAAATGAGAAGTCAGACGTGACTTGCAATCAGTCTGCTTAAGCGACAGCTGTCCATCAGGCCTTAAACCATGGTCTCTTCCATTATGTGGAGAGAAACTCAAGAGCTACAGGTGCTGTATGGAGGATAAACCTATCCTTATTTTACTTACTTAATCTACTATAGAAGCACCAACAGAATTTGAAGTAGGTTTCTTCAGAGACAATTGTGCAGGATGGACATCACCATAAGGTGTACCCTGTGCATTGCACTGGCAGCACAGTCATTTGCACCTATTATGCTCAAGTACACACAAATTCAAAACTTCACCTTTTAAACCAGACAATATATACTTGCTCACTACTACAAATCCTCTCAGATGAGACTTTTAGGAAGACATCTTTTTTTCTAAGCGTATTTCTCAAGCAAATTTTATAGACAATACTAAAGTAGGTAATTTCCCTTCAAGGCACAAGAAAAGAGTCTTTTAAGCACAGTTGATTTAGTCACATTACACTACTCACTACAAAGTCCTGGATGTCAAACACAGAAAAAAATTCCTGTGGTGACAATCTACATTTTAGAGTCATTAGCTTCTCCCTGACTGTTCTTCAAGGGACAGGAGTTAACTGGGAAACAACTAACAGTAGGTATAGATTTTCATAAGCATAGTTCATTGATGTATTTTTTAAAAAGTGCTATTCTTGAATAAAAAAATACATTATAAAGCTTTTTCCCCCACTGAATGGAGATGAAAAAACTGACAGATATCGTATCTGCCCAGTTGCCAAAGGCATACAGTATTCCCTCAGGAAGGTTACAGTGTTCTGACAAAATCCATCCTTTAAAATACCTGTAAAAAAACAGAAGTCTGTGTATCTAATCACAGCAAAAATGGGAAAATATGTTTCTTGGGGCCAATGCATTGGAATTACTTCCACATGGCATACAGAAATCTAGAGCTTGCATACTTCCTAAGCCAAAGCAGAACTAACATTGTAAATAGCTCTGGCGTGTTATGTTCCTTCTAAAAAGCACCACAGTCCTACAAACAACAGGGCTTGAGTTCAAGAGATCTCATGAGATTTCTGTACATGCAGTTCTGCAGTGTCTGTATGTCACAACCCAAATTGGGAAATGATTTTTTAATTAATAAAAAAAGAGGAAAATAAACTATCTCCTTACAATGACAGATTGTGCACCAATACTTTAAGATTAGTTACCTGACAAACACTTGGGTAAAAAAACCCAAGGGATTTTATTTTGAATCAAAAGGAGGACACCGAAAACTTACTTTACAAACTTTCAGCTTATGTTCCCAATTATGAATTTAAGACAACTGTCAGGCACAAGCTGTACATTTGCAAGTGAATTCTTATTAGGTTTACAATCTTATCATGGATGTTATTTGGGACTCTTCTCAGAAATCACTACTCAAGGGGGAACTTCTAGATACAATGCTGTGAAATCCACGGGAAGCCTCTTAAAATCTTTCACAGTTGTTTATTCTTCCGTAATATCAACCTCCAAAAATGCATGAATACTTACCTCATCCCACTGGAAACCTCTGGTGTAATTAGCACTGCCAGTTTTCTAGATGTTGTATGGTTCCTCAATGACTGTCCAAGAACCAGAGCACCTTGACAGTACACATCATCGGTAGCAAGGGTCACAAAGGCTTGATCTGTTACTGTGAGCAAATATTCAGAAGAGTCACTTTACAGCTTTAACATAAGCTCTTTAAGCAGGTTCCTTCTTCCTCCAACTAACCAACAGGCTGCAGCTTACAGCAACCTGCAGTGCTTGTGATAAGCTCTTTTCTCTCCCAAACTCCCCCAGAAGACATAACTGAAGAGAAAACCCAGTGAATGCAACTGCAGAATTTAGGTTTCTGAATTTTGTTATTTTTTGTTTGCCTGATTTACATAATAACAGGTACCAAGGTTTTGGAGTAGTCTTAAACAAATAATTCCCTAAGTCTTGTTGCCTAAACATAACATCAATCAAAAAAAAAGTCAATATTTAGATTTTACATTTAACTACCATAGTATAATACAACTGATAAGGAAAACGTTCCTGTTTATACAGTGAAAAAGCTAAAGAAAAAAAGCAGGATGTTAAGTATTAGCCTGAAACATCCTTCATTCTGTAACTTCACTGAACCAATCCAACAGGCATTAATTACTCTTTGCTCTGGAGGTGGCTGAAAAAATGCAGAGAAAATGCTACTGAGATTGGTACACCTCCAAGAAGCTAAGGATCCCTACCTCGAGTAATTCCAGGAAAATTGTGCTCTTCATTGTCAAAAGACACACGGGGAAAAAAGTTACAACAAAAAAAGAAAGCTACACTCCTGCACAAGAGCAGACACAATATACTTTGTACAGACATGACAGGTCTATGGCAGTATCACTAGGGGCTGCTTCTTCCACTCTGCCTTCTGACAGAACCACTGCTATCAGGGTTCTCCTGGGGGGAAACAGAATCTACAATTCAGTAAGGTGAAGATCATCCTCAGAGCTGAAGGGAGACCTCAGCTTTCTAGGCTGCAAAATTAACCAGACCAAGATGAGTCAGTCACAGAGATGTGGGAAATTCCACTCTGCTCTACAGAGCTTCAATAAATACTTGTGTTTAACGACTTGTTTAAAACCACCATCATCTTAAGGGACAAGCAATTATGTTCAATAAATTAAAACAACCAAACAATAACAACAACATAAACACTCTGTCATACAGTTTCCAGGCTCTGAGAGACACTAGGAAAGAATCTCAAAGAACTAGTTGCAGAGAACCCAAGAAATGACCTCATGGCTGCCTCAGCCAGAGGCTGTGACAAACGCGTGTTTTCAAACTTCTAACCTAACATGAGGTATGCAATGAAGTATGGATGGTGCTAGTGACAAGCATTTTTCAGGTCCTCCAAATCCAGAGCAAAGCACAGGTTCACTGGTGTACTGCTCTCTCCTCCTCTTTTTGTTCTACCTCCCACTCATCTCCAGTCAGACCTGAATTTGAATGAAGTACATCCACCTTATGTTTGCTCACACGGCAACAGATCCCTGCACTTCAGGAGAATCCTCATAGTGTAAAACTTGGCAAAAAAAAAAAATATTGAATCATGCATCCAAACTTAAAAAAGTTTGCAGATCCCTCAGCTAAACAAACTCCAAAAACATTTTCAATCACAATTTCGAGAAGAAGAAAATGAAAAAAGGATCTTTCAAATCTCCCATTATTGTAACAGCTCAAGCGAGTTATGAGTGTTCCAGAAAATAATGAATAAGGAGTAGCTCACACAGAGTGCTTTAGAAGGACAGTTGTGGAAGTAAACTTCTCCTACTGCAATTTTTCAAAACCTTAAATGAATAAATGTAAGTAGAAAACAACACAAAAACCATAAAAACATGAAGACTACTTTAACAATGAAATTATTCTCAAAAGACACAAAGAGGCAACAAAAAAAGCACTTTTGTGTTAAGCATCTTCAGCCAAATAAAGGTAATAAAACAACCACTGAGAGGAATGTATGAAAAGCAAACTGTGAAATGAGGGGGAGTTTAAATATTAAAATGTTGTTTTAAATAATAACCACAAAACTGAACACTTAATCTTCTTATTGCTTCTGTAAATTCTTTTAGCTACAGAATCTTTACTTAAGTAATACATCTAAAAATACATAAGCTACTCATCAAACAGCCTGGCAAGCTGGTATGGCAAATTACCACATCCTACGTATGATTTCATGCCCTGTACCTTCGAGGCAAAAGCTGTGGTCAGAACTACAAGGAAGCAAACTGTCAAACAAAAACAGCTTTGAAGAAACTCTTTGCTAATATCTCATGCAGAGAAGAAACCAATTGTCTGTTTTGCCCATTAGATGTGGGATACATGTGATGGCCTTCTTAACAGACTGAATAATTACAGAGATAATTAAATACATAATCAAACTATTGGCTGATGCCATGCAACATCAAAATATTTCTGGTGCAAAGACAGAAGCATGTTCTACCTATTTTAAAGTCATACAGAGGCATCACTAATCCATTAAGGACCCATAGGGGAGTTGAAATCAAACAATTTTATTGCTATTTGTTCTATGATTCATGTAATCCCTGTTTTCAAGGAAGAACCATTACTTGTCTTGCCTTGTTTATGTTCTTTGGAACATTGTCCCTATAAGTAAATGGTTTACTTTTATAGCTAAAAACTAAGGATCAGACTTTCACATAAACTTGTGAAAGTAAACCGTCGACCTGAAAACTCCCATTTAACTGAAATCAAGGACAATTCTGCATTAAATCTAACGTACACAGAGTTTCACTCAGAGGCTTTAAGCTGAAAAAAAAAGGATTTGATCTTTTAAGTTTGAAAGTCAAAGGTGGAGGTATTAAAAAAAAATGAACAGTTGAAATGAATTTTAAAGTGTCAAATGCACCATCATGCATAACAGTCAGGGTGATTTTACATGAAACTTGTTATTTTTTTAGCCAAGATCACCAACTTCTTGTGCTACTAACTCATAGCAAGAATAACTCTGACACTGCCAGAAGCAAATGTCCTCAACAGGTCTGAAAAACTATTCCAGGGCAGCTAAAAGCCTTACTTAGAATGCCCAGCAGCAAGCAGACAGGGTGGTGCTCACTTTGATGTTCAAAATAAAAAGAGAAAGGGGATGAAAAACCAGCAGGTCCTCACTGAGAACCAGGAGTGACTCACACTGAATGAACCACATGCACCTGCCAGCATCAAGACAACTTTAAGCAGAGTAAGGGTTTTTTTTTTCCCTAACCCACTAGACATAGCTTTTAAAATATATTTCAGCCTTTCTTAAAATAGACAGAGAAAGGATAAATGTGCTCCAGCTGTGGATCTTTGAGTAACAGCTCAATTTGCAAAGTCGCCCACTACATAATGGCAATAGGAGACCAGAGACTCATATGCTACAACTTTCCTGTGAACATACTCTAAATGACACATTGTCATTTTTTTATGCATAAAAATGAGAGCAGATAAATTAATAGCTAAAAGCCTCCAGCAGGCTGGTTAGTTCCCCATTATATACCATCACTTGGTACCATCTGTTGTTCTTTCTTCACCTCCCCCCTTCTACTTTAGACACAATCTGCAGGACAGACAGGCTGGACCTGCACCCGCTGAGCTCAAAGCACCTTTCTGAAATCCTGAGCAACAATGACCTAATACAGCTCTAACTCGCATCACATCCCCCTCCCACACTCTGTGCATCCTTCCCCAGAAGCACGTCTCAGTTAAGCCGTGTTACGCTACTGCAAAGATAAAGCCACAGGCCTTCTCACTTCTCTGACCTAGCACGACCGTATCAGAAGCATTTGGAACAGAAAGCTCTGTTTCATCTGACATCCAGAACCTTAAAAGCAGTCAAGATGACAGACAATAACTTAGGTCAGACTATGAAAGTGTTGAGAAGAGAGGCAGTTCATGCCCCAGTAAACAGGTGACAGATGGCTATTTTAATTCCCACGCTTCCTCTATTGACAGTAGAAACATATTACTGATGAAGGTGGCACAACCAGCACTTTACTCAGACTTAGAATTCTGAGACTATAAATTGACATTTGACAACACACAATATTTCTCTTGGTTTAATGGAGTTCTGCATGATCCAAAACCAGCTTCTCTCTTAGCCTTTATTAAAACAATGCTGAATTTTAGTAGACAGGATAACAACTGTTACCTTGGACTTGTTTCTCACTTTATGTAGCCTTTACCATATATCTTTCAGTTAAGAATGGTTACGTTCGGCTTCAAGACCCTGGAATTTTGTTAGTCAACAGACAGAAGAATCAAATGCAACAATATCAATAATAATATGGAAATAAGCATAACACATAGAACTAAAAACTATTATCAAAACAGCAACATACCAGTTTGAAAAAAGAAAACCACACTAGTAGTCATTGCTTAAACTATCCAGAAACATCAGAGGACTCGACACATAGCAAGTTACATGTTTCCAGTCTTTCCACCTTTCTCTCAAAAAAAAAAAACCCAAAACAAACCACAATCTTTCCAATCCTTTAATATGCAGAGCTCCTTTCTGCTTCTTCCTCCAGTACTGAGGTACAACATACGTGGATTCAAACTCAGGGTCCTCCAGGCCGAATGCCCGAGCAAGCGACACCCTTCACATTGTTCAACCAACCTGACTTTGGGGGGACTTTGCCAATACAAGTTTTTCCTCAGTTTTGAGAGCACTGTCAAGTTACAAAACAGCACCTGCACGTGCCTCGTGCAGTTTTATCCCCCAAACCTCACGGCTTTACGGATAACGGAATAAAACCAATACCACTGCTACGTGAGACGGAACGGGAGAAAGGTTTCTCTGAAGGTTTCTCCCCCAGCCTGAGGGAGCCCACCCTGCTCTGTCACCCCACGGACCTAGCGGGACAGCGCACAGAGGCCCCGGACAGGCCAACCCGCACACACAGGCAGGCTGCATAAATCAGTTCAGCTCTTTCATCCCACAGTTTAAACGCTACTCTGAGCCTGCTGATTACAGCGCGGCACCCTTCTGACAACGGAACTGCAGAGACCCTTGCCCACGGCGGGGTGGGAGGAGGTTGGACGGCGCCTGGAGAGGGGGAGGGGGGAGCGTCCTGCCCTGCCGCGCCGCCCTGCCGTCCCCGAGAGGCGGCTGAACCCACAGGGACGAGACGCGAACGCTGCGGAACGCGACGGCAGCGGCAGCACACACACCACCCCCCCCCCACC
>WBNH01006837.1:83036-109786 GCA_013401255.1 Urocolius indicus | reverse complement strand
TCCTGGCTGCGGCGCGGCGCTGCCGCCCCATTGGCCGCCACGCGGCAGCGCCCGCTCCGCCCGCCCGGCGCGGGTGGCGGAGCCCCGCGGAGATGTCCCGCCATGGTGGCGGCTGGGGGGGGGGAGACCTTCGCCTCCCCTCCTCTCCCTCCCGTCCCGTCCCGTCCCCTGAGCTGCTCCCGGGGGCTGCGGGTTTCAGCGAGTCTTCCAGAGACCGTCCTTCAGGAGGCTCGTCTCGGGACAGCGGCCGGGCAGGCTGCCTGCCCTGTACCCCGGGGCGCGCTGGGGAAGGAGAGGGATCCCCGCACCACCACCGCCGTTTACAGGCTCCCGGGCGAGGGGCGACTGCCTTTCCCTGCGGGGCTGCGACAATGAAGTGAAGGGCAATCCCTGTAGGAGGGACGGGGGAGCGCCCGGCCTGCGGGGGGAATGAGGGAACGGGGAGCGCGTCCCACCACCCGCGCGTCATCCGCACCCCGCGCACCTCAGTGCTGCGCAGCCTGCCCACCACACGCGTACCTCTGCGGGAAGGGAGGGCGAGGATGAAATGCCGGGGAAGACTCTACCGTGCGGGCCGTTGGGGAAATCATCAGCACCTTTTGATGGCGAAAATGGCAGTGTGGGGAAAAAAAAAAAAAAAAAGGGTATTTGAGGACGAGTAGGGTGAGTGCAGGGTAACCTAGACACATGGGGTTCACCGCGAGTTAAGGGAGCCTGCCCTGTAACTTTTCTGTGGACACCGTAACCCCAACGGACGGGTACATCGAGTCTGGTAACTTGTCACCCAGATAAAGAACTACATGTTTTCAGAGAGCTCGTGCCGTTCCAAGGCCTATATAGATTTTCATACATGTATATATACACAGATTCACACAGTGTGTCTCAGCAAGGTAGTTTTTTAGGTTCACCTTGTTGAGTGTAGGCATCTATGAGTCAAACAGTTTTGTGAACATTCGTCACTGCTTCGCAGAGGACACTAATTTAAGATGATGTGCCACTGAAGAAAATACACAGACCATTGAAAAATAAACCTTTATCTCCAACAATTTGCAAGAGGTCACTCCAAGCTGCTGCATTTCTTCTCACACACTCTGGGAGAATCCTAAAGGTTCACCATAAAACATAATGTTGTTGCTCCAGTAGTGGCAGAGGTGTTTAAGGAAGGAAGAACACAGTTGCATAGGAAATTAAGCTTTATTTACCCTGCAAAACCAAAATTCTCAGGAAGTGGGGTCATCATCTGCCTACATAGGTCAGTTAAACAATGTCCCTATGAATAGCAAGATTGTAGACATGTTTACTGGCACTTGGGGTATATGTAATCAACAAACGCATTTTCTTGGTAATAAAAGCAATATCTACATGTAGATGATTTTCTGCTTCACATGTAACTATTTTACAATATAGAATAGACTTAAAATGTCAGAGACAATAATACAAGCTGGAGTTCTGATGGTCTAATAAACCCACAATTATCTGAAATAATAGTAAAATTACTAAAATAATAAAATAAGAATTTTTTAAAGGATAATTTAAAAAAAAAGATTCTTAAAATGGTGAGATTTTTTTTTTCCTTTATGCCTTTGGTTTGTACCCTTTCATTCTTTTCCCTAGCAGGACATAGATGAATTTGTGTCTAAAAGGTATCATCCAGCATATATCCCAGAAAGGAACGCGCAAAACAAAAGTCAGATCATCTTAGATAAAACACTGTATGTGTTTATTGATAATTTTCAAGAGAAAGAAGCAAAATATATATTTTTATTCTTAAATAAACAACTGAAGTGTTAACCGCAAAATGTTTTTACATTTCATTAATCAAATCTTTATGTCTACTTGGCAAAATTGCACATCCATCTGTTTTAACAATCAACATGGAAAATTAGTATTTTAAATATCAAGTGTCCTTGGAAACCATATTAAAAATATGTCACCACACATAAGCTCATTCGTTTGTGTGTTGTCAAGGTGTTTCCATATTTAAACTGATGAATATTATCATTTCTTACTTTCAGGATCAAAACAGATTATGGTAATCCCAGCGCCTGGTAGATACCCATTTCAAATGTAATTTAGATAGAATGTTATTTTATGAAAAGAATACTTTTTTTTCAGTTGATGCCTTTCAGCAATTTAATAAACGCATTATCATGTTTATTTCAGTCTCCGTGGAATTTCGGAAAAAAAAAAAAAAAAAGCACGCTTCCCATATAAATGAAGAGAAAACCACATAGATTTCTCCTACACTCTAAAGAGTTAGCTAAAATGGTATTGCAGAACTATGTCAGTAAGCTACTAGTTTTGCCACCTTTCATCTGCGTTTTGTTCATTTTCTAGTGTTTTGAGTTAGCTAAATGGAGGCAGGGAGACTGGAAAAGTGTTAGTTTTTGATGATATATTTGTCTACGTAAAGACGTTTGTTAAGACAGCAAGGTGAGTCAGGAACAAGGAAAAGGATGAAACAGCCTTATAGCAAAACTGGATAAACCCTACCTCCACATATGAGTGAAGTTTGTGAACATAGATTTTATAGAACAATGTGTCACAGACTCTTTCTAAATGATTCTGAAAGCATGTTATCTATTTGCTCTTGACAGAACTGATGAATAATACGATTCTTAAAAAAAACAAAAAAATGAAACCAGCCTGGCAGATTAAGGCCTTTAAAGGCTCTTAGAGCAGGACCTAAGTTTTCAAGAAGAAAAACAAAATTTACATCAAATTCCAATTCCTGAGAAGAGCTGAAAACCACTTCCATAATAAATAAATAAATAAGGAATATCAGCATGTGTTCTTCTCTTTTTTTTAAACAGTGATTCATCAATGTACATATTCTTTTCATGCTATATTTTAGAATTAAGAGTGAATTTTCTATGTATATAGCTCCTTTCACCTTGCTAGAAGTCAGACATGAATACGAAGTAAAGGTATTAAAATTCTTAATCCATTACAGAGCTTTAAATTTCTCTTAAACATTATAGACAGTGCAGAAACCCAACATATATGAGTGGAAATAGCAGATTTCTATTCTATCAAAAGGATTAAGTACTTTGAAAGGATTAAGTTAATTTTGAAAACAGGCCCCAAAAAATTGTCTGGTGACTTGAATACTCACAAACCAAAATCTCCCCATTTTAAGCTTACATTAAATTAATTATTTCTTTGTTGTTTCAAATAACTTCTGAAACAAAATGTATATCCAAGCCTTTATGAATGCAGGTTGCATAGCTCAATAGTATCCCCGCGTGTTTTAAGTATACCTTTGATGATGTAAAGCTCATGGTGCAAGAGTGATGTCAGGTAAAAGAGACCAACATTTCAGTGTCTCAACAAAACATTCATTGGAGGATGATTTTCTTTTGTTAGAACAATAAAGTAGGAAAAAGTTGTCAGATCTCTGGGTTGAATGTCACCAGCTGAAGGAGCTTGTGATCAGAGGGCAACTCTTCTTTCAGCAGTTTACACTGTAGCCCCACCTGAAAAATAAAGACTGAACAGTCAGTATTTACACCACAGATGCCCTTTGCAAGGTTTTCTAGGCTTGTTTTTTCTTGCAGTGTGGGGAAAACATTTCGGCCTCATACCTCATATGAGGTATACATATACCTCATATCCTCAGAGATGTATAGAAACCTTCCCAATTTGTCTCACTCCTTATCTCCAGAGGGCCACGTGGTTGCTGACCTGATGCTATAGTTACCCTCTGGCCATAGAAACAGAGGAAAATAAGTAACTATCAGGACCCTGAGTGCACAAATGGCCCTCTCAGATGTGACCAGCCTCCCCAGAGCATCCCAGGCCATGTTCTGTCTGGATCTGCCCTGTGTAATCCTGCTCAAGCCTTCCCCCAGTGCCCACCATGGCGTCCTCAGGCTGAGGCTTTCTGAAACACCAGAAAATCCCAGATCTCTCAGAAATGCCTACAAAACTTTTTCACACACCTCCTGCATTTCACTTATGTATTGGTCTTTAGTCCTGTTATGGCAGAAATAATGTGAAACAGAAATTTAAATTGACCTCTATGGAAACTAAGAGCCAGGCTGTTCCTGAAGAGCCAGGAGACAAGGGCAGCACTGGGAAGCCAGAGCCATTGCCTCCCCTGTGATGAGCATGCACAGAGGGATGGTGATGGCAAATGGCCCTCATGGATGGACCAGCCAGGAAATCCAGCCAGCTATCTTGGCTCATAGTCAAGAAAGGCATGTGGAGGATATGGCCCAGGCTGGAGCAGGCAGCCTACCCAGGCCAGCAGGCACATGAGGTGCTCCAGGTGAGGCTGATCTGGGCCACGTAGATGGTTTCCACACATAGAGCCGTGACAGTCAGTCATCTCTGCAGTGGCTGAGATCTCACATCATGTAATGTCCTTCATAAAGTGGAATACATCTGTTACGTATGTAGGGGCACATTATGGCTTACTATATTTGTTCTTGATGTAGAATATTTATTACCAGTATCTCTCACGGACCAGTGAGTTTGTTCAAGACAAAATTTTCAAATGCACTCATCCCTGACCTATTTCTGCCTCCACTGAAACTTATTGTAAAATTCCCATCTACTTCAGCTCAGAAAGTGAGAAACTCATTTGGTCTTACCCTGTGGTTTGAAACAAAGTTTCTTGTTCTTGTAAGCAGAGAAGGCTGCTATTGATCCAACAACTAATATTATAAAAGCAGAAATTACAGGAGATGTAACTCCAGCTATTAGTCCTGAATCTGTAGGAAAAAGAGAGAGATTTTTCTGAGGTACTGAAATAGTTTGACTTAAGCATATCTTCTGCTAAGGTGTGCTTTTGTCAAATATGCAAATTGTGTGGTGAAACATTGAAAATTCAGTAAGTAGAATTAAACAGAAACCTGAAAATTATGTTACATTACAGCTGATGTGAGAACACAAAAAGCTCCATTTAAATATAAGAAAAAGTTATTTTACTGTGAGGGTGATGGAGCTGCCCAGGGGGGTAGTGCAGTCTACTTCCTTGGAGGTCTTCAAGACCCATCTGGATATGTTCCTATTTGACCTGATCTAGGTGAACCTGCAGGGAAGTAGGACTAGATGACCTCTAAAGGTCCCTTCCAACTCTACCATTCTATGATTCTACGAAAGCCTAATTTTTATATACTTTTATAAGGCTAACTTTTCTTACTTTGATATTAGAAATTATAGAATAAATTATTTACTCTACCCGTGTTTCCTCCATGATTGAAATGATGCTCCTCTTCTCCTGGAATAGAGAGTGAAGTTTCATCAAGAAATGTCATTCATCTTGTTTAGAGAACAAAGTATTTATTTATTAAAGTATGATTTCTTGCAGAAGATGAAAGAAGGCAGCTGGACAGGACTATGAGAAAGGAGCACCCCTTCTTGTCCTGACTGACAGCTGCACTGGACAGAGAAGTAACCGTCTGACCTCCTGACTCTTTTTGATTTTGGGGAAGAATATTATCTTATAAAAAAAAGGGTAATACTTATCAGTTTATATCAAGCTGATTCCTCAGGGAGTGAGAGACCAGTACCCCTTGACTATTCTCTACTGCTAGATAATCAGATGATTTATCAGTAATTTAAGTCAAGGTCACAGGCTTGGTGCATCTGCTTTCACTTATCAGCAGAACTTCCTTACTTTTGAACTGTCCTAGCTACTGTCCTAGTGTTCCTGTATATGTCAGAAAGTTACAAAATGTTTAGAAATATGTTTTGAGCTTCAGACTCACAGCCATGTTTTGTGGAAAAGGATAACTAGTCTAAACAAAAATAACAGACTCTTGTCCTGGACCTTCAGTGACAAATATATTTCTACTAAAGCAAAACCAGACAGTTATGAGTTGCAAGTATTGGGGAGAAGCTGCAAGAATTGGCAAGTACTACCTGTTACATGTGGTGGTAAAGGCTTCCCATCGAGGAGATCTGAGTCATCAAAACCACCTGTAAGATGAAGATTAGGATTTCTGTTTCAAAATTATCTGAACAATGGTAACCCCTTCCACAGCTCACCCCTACAATCATATGAGAAGTAAATACGGTAGCTGTGATAGACGTGCCACCTGCAATTTAAGTGAGTGACTGAGACAACACTCAAAAGCAATACTGGTTTACATCAATGTCCCCAGTCCCATCTGTTATATGTCCCAAGGCCATCTCAGCTGCTCACCTCAGTGAGGATTTGGACATAGGCTTATCCATATCCTCTGGATAGACATCAAATTTAAATCATAGCGTGGTTTGGTGTACACATACCCAAAATAAAAAGGCAAAACAGAGGACTGTTAGTCTCCTGTCACTTGGGAGTCTATGGCCCACATTTTGGGCAGAGAGAAAAGCTTTAGTGCAGCAACAGAACATCTTTCCAAACAATGGGTCCATAATAGTGATAACAGGGATTTGGAAGGAAGGAGGGAAGGATAAAAGCTATTAAAAAAGAAATAACAGAGTAAACTCTTCAAAATATCTACTCTGAACAACTCACAGTGCTAAATTTTTTTTAGGAGGAAATATTCTTACCAGAATTACTGTAGCTTCCTGGTCGTGGTGGGAGAGGTGGATATAAAGGTTGTCTTGGGATGTCACCTAGTGATAATTAATATTGTTAGATGGTTGGACAGGAAAAAATGAGAGCTGTAAATAATGAGTAGGAGACCCTGAGATTTTATAACTATTTTGAATTTGTCCTCCAGTGAATTAAGAAAAGAACCTTGTCACTAGTTAAAAAGTCTCCGACATTGTATCAACAAATAGCTAGCTGCTGAAACTAATTATAAAGTGAAAAGGGAATATTTACAAAATTAAAACAAGAAAAATTCACAAAAATGTTCAAGAGAAGTATTTCATGTATCTCTGGCAAGTGCTAACATTGTTTAATGCTGACAGATGAGAAGAAGAGTGTGTTACTGTAGGTGTCAGTGTTGCCGTTACGCAGAGCTAATAGAGAAACTGATGTTCTAAGCTAGGCAGGAGGCAACAGATTCTCTCTGTGCCATCAGCAAGGTACTACTGAGATCTGGAGATAAGTTTCGTCTAACATGCTGAATTCATCTAACTTAGTATGATGAATTTTCTAATCTTGAACAGGGCAAAATGAACTTCAGCTTTGTTGTTTAAGACTTTGTGGTGATATTTGGCCTTAATTTTTGCCAAAGTATTGTGAAGAGATGCATTAGGAAGAGTGGGAGGTCTGCTGCCTGGTAGTTTCCAAATTGCATACATGGTGCTGGAGTAGCAGGTCAAAAGCTGCCAAAATTTATGTCCAGGGCTGTTTCTCTGTGTATATAGTTGGTCCCTTCTTTCTGTCCTTTCTCAAACCAGTTCAGTCTCATATTTAACCATTCTCATAGCCAGACAATGAATTTAGCTCTGAATAAATCAGTTAGATCACAAATAAATACTATTTTTCTTCCTTCTTAATCTTTCTTTCACCTTCAATACATGCCTTTTTATTACATTTTCTTCTTGTCTAGCTGCTGAATATAATGCATTCGTAACAGGTTCTGATTCCGCAAATTATTTAGATACATGCTTAACTTCTGGCAAATATAGTCTGCTGCAGTCAATGGATTTTAGGTAGAGTCTTAAAGCTTTGCTGAATCAGACTTTGCCTAATTAATTCTATTCAAAAGAAGAAACTTATTCTGTTCCAGAACTGTGTGCAACGAACTAAGACTCACTATGGCACAAAACCAGAAAACTAATGATCCTGTTACTCATTTCTTTTGTGATGCTGCACTTAGTCAACTTGAAGCATGAGAAGATACATTCTATGGCATAGTTAGTGAAAAAATATCTTCAGAGCTGTTGATAATGAGCTATATGTGATTAATCCCATTATACCATGTTTGAGTATCACTTAAGTACCTGAACTTCAAATGGATCAAAGAAAAAATGAGGAAAACGTTGTTTACCGTCTTCTGAATGAAAAGTTGGGTTCTTAGGGTATTCATGAATACTTTAATCAACATACTAAACCCATCCTCTCACAAAAATACTCATTAAAATCTTGCAGGAATTAAACAGTACAGGCAGGAAGAAATGACATTAATAACATGGGAATTATAAACAAAATTAGATTCAGCTTTTTAAAATGTGTACTAACATATCATTCAAACACGGGCTGAAATGCCACAGGGGAACCTGGGAATGCGGAAAGCCCTGGACGTGGGAAAGAATGCAAAATGTATGACTGTGACTCAACATGACTAAATCAGACTAATGTGATGGCGTCATAATTCAGAGATTCTGTGAAATGTGCTCAGAAGTGATTTTACTTTTGTGAAAACTTGATTCAAGTGGAATTTTAATCTTTGACTCAACACTACTTGCACTTTAGATAATTTAAGTGTGCAAGAACCTTTCTAGACTGTTTCATATCCTTAGTGTACCTCCAAACATACTAAACAAAATGTGGTGTAAAAATTTCCAAAGTCAAGGACTTCTTATGTCTGCACAGCACAGCTCAGTATGGTGAACACTTCTTGGGTCAGGTCTGAATGTTATAGAAATACCTGGAAGTTATAGCATGTTACAACAGCTTGCCTGCTTCAAGCTTAAGCTATATCATGTCCATCAGTGCTCACCTTAGAAATACTCCTTCATGTATTTCTAATTTGGGATCAGCAAAGCTACAAACAGCTCAGCAATTGTAATGACTTCAGTCACCACATTCCTCCTGCAGTCTTGAAATCTCTTTTCACAAATTAGATGGACTTCAGAAAAAGACTATAAAAAAACCTCAGCCATTATGTTTGAGAAAAGAAGAGAATACTCACCCCCACCAAGAGCATCTCCTAAATGCAGGTCATTGTCTAAAAATGGAAATGAGGAAGATACAGAGAAATGAGTTACAACTCTTGAGGGAAGTGAAATGTGAGTTTTAACAGAAAATGTACAACAGAATGTTTGGCAAGCAACCTTTTTTCAGGTCAGTCCCACAAATTCAACTAAGACATTACAGTTTTCTTGAAAAAGAATTTAATATTTGCCCACACAGTAATTGACAAATGATACAATATTTTCTACTCAAAATAGGAAAATATTTTTTTCACACTTTAAACAGGCTCAGAATAAATCTCATAGTCAAATCAAGATCAATACCTTTTTAATATATCTGCAAGTACATAAATAAAATGAGCTTTGCTAAAACCTTAAAATTTATCTACCTTGAAATATACTTATTTATTAAAATGTATGTCTGTGATTAAAACTGGTATATGTGTAATTTGTTGAGCTGCAGAAAACTGAATACCCATTTCGAGAACAAATACACCACTTGGGTGCAGAGAATTGAATCAACTAATTTATGTAAAGGTCAAAGTGCCATAAAAAATTTTGCTTCAAGCAGTCATACGCATCTGTGTGAGGCTGGGTGACAGTCTCTTTTTCTTTGGCTGAACTGTAAAGTTTTTAAAATACACTTCAATGTCTGCAAGTGCAGTTAGGCAGTGGATCAACAGACTATGACTCTTCCCCCAGCACTGCATATGACTTGCTGTTATCTGGATGGGCTTTTTCCATCCAGTAAACAATTTATCCATGAGCTGCAGATGCCTGAACAAGAGAACTCAGTTTCCAAGATGTAGCTGTGGATATGAGTATGTGGGTGGTATTTTAGTGTGTGTGTGGAATGCTGGTGAGCTTTGAAATGTTGCTGAGTAACAGACAGAAATATATTAGATGGATGTCACTACTGCAAGAATCCTTTCTTGCTTCTTATACATATTGAATGCTAGAATTAATCAGAAGAAAAGGGATAGCAAAATCTACTCAAATTTTGATAAAAATACTTATTGGCACAGAAAATTAGACAATCAATTAAATACCTCTTCTTTTTCATTATAATTTTGTCAAAATTCTCAAAACCCAGGAAAATCCATTCAAATATGTCACCATGCAAAACTTTGCCTTCTTTATACCCAGTGAGAGTGGGAAGCTGTCTTTACACAGTATCTAGTCTCATTTGAGTAACAAATCAGAAATGCTTTGATGTCACCAGGAAATCTGGCAGGAAAATAATCAAATTCATACTACATGCCTAGGTTTGTTCTTGTCAGGTATTGAATCCTGTCTCTGTCTGGCCAGCAGAGTTACACTTCAAAAATACTTGTAACCTGTCAAGTGCTAAGACTGTAAGAAGAAATAAATTGCAAACTGGATTAAATTTATTATTGAGGTGAAGAATTCAGGTAAAAGGCAGGGTTCTGCTCTGGAAGGTTCACACAGAGATTTATTGCAGAGGTGCTAAGGCTGATATGAGTGAAATACAAATGGAAATGCATGTGTCTGTAGGAATCAGAAAAAAAGACAGCAGAGCAAAGGATTAAAATAACATACTATACTATAAAGGTCAGCTTTCCCAGCAATAAAAATGTGGAATGTGTTGTTTGTGTCAAAACCAGTGTGCTTGTGCTCCGATGAGACAACAGCATAGACAGCTTGTCAGCAGAGGAAAAACAGAAGGGCATTCTAAAGCCAAAGGCTGCATCATACCACCTATTACACTACTTTTCCTGTTTGCCCACCTAGAAAATAGACTGTAGATGTAGTTCTGTGTACCCTAAACAAGCAAAACCATATAGTGGACAGCAACCTGGTCTAGGGTTCAGAGATGTTGAAATAAGCAAGTTTATGAGACAAAGGACCTCTCCATAATAGCTGATTACTCCTAAAGGGCACGAAAGATCTGTACATAAACTAGATTGTTGTTTCTGATCAAGAACCACAGAGAAGGGATAAGAGGTTAGTAGCTGGCATACCTTGTCCCATGTTGCACATGATGCTCACCAGACCACCTAAGCACACATGTCTCGGTAAACATGAGTATGTGAGTTTGAGCATACATCTAAATTAAATCAATGGCAGGATGACTGTGAGTGGGTAAAATCAAGTTATTTAGAGATTTTGTAAAGAAACGTCACCTCCCATTAAATTTTGTATTGACATGTGTTGCACTAGATGGGAGGTTCCTACAGGAGAGCTTCAGCTCAGGCAGAGGTGTGTGGGAGATGATGCCCAGAGGACATGGCCTGTAGCGTAATTAACCTCAGCTGAACCAAAATCATCATCTCAGTCAGACTAACTTCTCAATGATAATGGTTGAAGGAGACATAGAGGAAACCACAAGATTAAGAAGAAGCATAAGGTAGATGCTAAGACATACTTTTGAAGCATCTTTCTGCACTTTCCAAATCCAGTAAATTATTTTATTAAAAAAAACAACAAAACAAAACCAAAAAACAGTTTTAACTGCTTTTAAACTCTCTGAAATATTCTTCAGTACTGAAGGAGTTTCCAAAATGGTCTGGAAAACATGGAGTTCTTAATTCCCAAGAATTAATGCAATTGATTCAGATAGGGCAGACAGTCATCTGATGATGATATCTAAAATTTTCACTGTAGATATTTGCATCCCTAGGTTACCTTTAAACATTACAGGCATCATCATTTGAAGAGAATAGACACTTTTAGGGCATGAATCATGTTACCTACTTGAAATGTCTATATTAGGATGAGAACAAATCCACATCTATAGTGATATGAACTATTCCTAGACATGCAGATTTCTCTCCACTGACTTTAAAGGAAGTCAAGACAGTTAGCCAGGTAGAGAGCAGTGGCTTAGTAGTATTTTACAACAGACACTTCTAATCCAAGCCAAACACAAATTTTCTTTGAAAAATGAAGTGAGAAGGAAGAATGCAACCATTACAGAATTTGGTAGCTGCCACATTCACAAATTGCTGCCACTATTTATTCAAACAGTGAGCCAGAGAATCATGTGGAAAATGTAACCACTCTTGTGTACCTAAAGACTTCTTGAAATGTCTGTCCAAAAAAGACTTAAAGTTGTTGTGTGGACTAATGTTATTTATCATTCCTTGCTTCAAACATTTTGTTTGATAGACAGTAATTTCTTTCGATGAAATTTAGTTGAAAAACTTCAATGTTATCATAGAATATTTTATCATAAATGCATGCATGGTTTTGTTGTTGCCCAGAGTTTGGGTCCTTTCAACAATAATGAGTGTTTATTGGAAATAATAATTTGTCATCTTTGGGACTATAGCTAAAAGCTTTTAGTTCTCTCACTGCTCACAGCCTTTTTTCTTCAGGAAAGAAAATGCCATCACTGACCAGTCATGCTCTAAAGCTTTACTGGAAGCAGTAAAGACGTGTAATTGATAACGGACAAAAAAACCCCCACTTTACATACAGAAGAGAGCTAGTGTTCAAACAAATGATCTCAGCTACGATGGATTAGCCAGTGTGATCAAGAACCTCATGGGAGACAGTTTCTACATATCTAAACCCGGTTATGATGCCTTGTCTTCATTACTCACTCAGCACAGGCCTTGTTGGTCTTCTGATCACTGTAGGCTTCCTAGTAATTATGTCATCTGTGGGACCAATAGACAATAAAAGCTTAAACTTTTTCAACTTAACAAAAGAAGGTTAAAAGCAGTATTCAAGAAATCTTTTTGTGTAGCAGCAGAGGCTAAAGATAAGGGATATGTTTTCAAAGCATTTTGTTGTTGTTTTATTGTAAAGAATATTTTAATTTTATGATAGAAACACTGAAATCTAGCATTTCTCAGTTCTGTATATCTTTAACTTAAGTAGTAGCCACTTAATATTCCAGTCCTCAAGGAAAAGGACTTATTATTGAGCCTAAATGCCACCATAAAATACAGATAGGAGATTTACTTACCTGGGTGATCAAGAGCATCAGCTAAATCAAAATCACGTTGACCTAGAAGGAAGGTGACAGAAGAAAAGAGACAAAGTCAGTGGGCAGGTTTCCATGACCTCCAGGTCTAAGGGCTCTGGACAAAGCTAGAACACCAGTAAGAGGCCAAAGAAAAATCTATCCAAACAGGAACAGGCACAGAGCTGGCTGTCAGCTGTTGTCCCTTCACAGTGCAATCCTGAATCGCCATGTGAGATGAGCTCATGTAATTCAAAGAAGCTATTTGTTCAGGTAGTGCAAAGAGAAGCCTCTCTCTCACATTATCCTTATCCAGACGCTATGCAAACATGTCTTTGAAGAACACAGACTGCCTATTACAGAGCACAAGGGCTATTGCTGGGAAATAGCTGAAAGTAGCATTCAGCACAGTGCTTTCAAACCACAATCATTAAGTGAGAATTTTTACTATCTTCATTATTATTTTACTAGCTTAGCTGCAGAGAGCAGCTTTACTGGCAAGCTCACCTTGTGATCATTTGTAACATGAATCAACTCTTTTTTTTTTTCTTTTTTTAAAATTCTCCCTGTAGTATGTGCTAGCAGTAAAAGCTATAAAGATGTGTTTACCTAATTTTGTTTCTGCTGTACCTTAAAAAATCTGAAAGAGGAGAAAAGAAGTCTTCCTGCTCTGTGTTAGGTGGCAATAATGTCATTAATTGTCATAGCAGGACAGTTAGCAGCCTGATGTTTGAAATTAGTAGGTAAATAAAGCTAGAAAATGTTTAAAACATATAAACTGAAACATACGACTTTGAATCAAACACACAGTTATTTATATGAGTTTTACTTTCGCTTTTACACAAAACCCTCATGAAGCACTCCATGGCAGAGTATGTATTCATCAGTTTTCATCCAGATGGAAATTTTACCGTCCTTGCGTTTGCACACCAAATACAAGATCAGCCTGCAACAAACCTACAAAAAGTCACAACGTGCCATGGCTTTCCTAAGCAGAAATGTTCTACTGTGCTCTATCAAATCACCCTCTTGATCTATGTCTGTTTATTGTTTCATCTAAAAAGGCTTAGCGCCTAACTCTTCAATGAAGTGGTTTTCGTGGTAAGTTGTGAACACTTCACAGCAAGAAAGGCATCCGTGTTCAAAGCAAGGAAGCTCAGCAACAGAGACAGACAGACAGAGGTTCTCCAGTGTGACAGCACTCCAAGTTCAGCTCAATCCTCTCTTCTCAACAGGTGCTGTCCATCTTCATGTCATTCTGCACATTAATCACCGTTCCTAAATAATAACTCTTGTGTCAAAGAGCTCCTGGAAAGATCAATTGTCAGTGGTAAAACCCAGTGTGATCCTCAAATAGCAATCTGCACAGGAACATAAAGTAGAAATGTTTTGATTCTCATGAGAATTTTCACATAAGTGTGTGAACGTAATTATAGCTTGTGTCTGACAGGGAAGATAAAATGAGGCTGTAATGCAAGATAGTAAACTCCTTCTAAAGCAAAATTTTTCCCTATAAAATATTATGAGAAACTTGTGTTTGGAAAGCGAAAGCAGGTAACAGCATAAGACTTTCCCAGCAATGTTATTAGAGTAGCATTTTATCTCTTACCATTTGAACTGATCTTGGAGCATCACCTCATCCAACCAGCTCTCTTTCCCTGTCTACTCTGCCAGCCTTGACAAGCCCAGTAACCTCTGGACTGGGTCTTTACATTGATAATAGTCTAAGATCCTGACAGGTTCTTTTTTTCTTCTTCTTTTTTTTTTTTTTTAATATGAACCATTAAATACATAAATACATCAAATTGACCAGTGGCTTCCTCAGAAGATCTGAAGCCTTGAGGGCACAACCAACCCTTACTGTCCCTGAGTCCCTGCCTGTGGGCTGTCACAGCCATGCTCCTGCATAGCCAAGGGATCATTTGATCTCAATACAGACCCCAATCTGCAGGCTGACATCCTGGCATTGCCTGGGCTTATATGGTCAAATTATGTTTTTCTGAAGCATTTCTTCAGTGCCAGCAGTATGAGGAACTTAAGTTTGAGTGTCCTTTGGTTTTGTCCTCTGGATAAATCTTTATTCTTGATCGGCATCCTGAGTGCTGAAGGAGGCTGTCTGACCTGAGCCCTGCTCCTGCAGGATATGGCTGGCAAGGCTCAAACCATTTCTTATCTCAGTGAGTCATCAGAAATAATTTTGGAACACCAAAGGAGCCAAACCAACTCCTTTGTTCCAGGTCCTGACGTGCAGGAACTAATGATATGGAAAGCAGATACCAAGGTCCTAGTGCTGTAAAGACATGACAAGCTCTTCTCATGAAGGATGACTCTGGGAAACTTCCAGGTACAAGATTTCTTTGAAGTCTGAGAAAAGAAAACAGATAGGCAGAGGAATCTTATCAAAGGAGATTATGGAATTCAAGCAAGATGGTGCAGATGCTTCCAATTGCATGAGAAACAAAGCAAAACAGCATACTGACATAGTTACTAACATCTGCCCTTCTCCTGGACAACACTGATACTTCCTGCTCTTGCTCTATTTTTGAAAAGATGGGAAGAAATACAAGGTGTTGTTTTGAGACAGCAACAGAGGAATAGAAGACAACTATATAAGTTTTCAAAAGAGAAGACAGAAGCCTAACAATCTCCTGCAGAAATTATTCAGATTATTCTTTTAAAATTATTTCTGATCATAAACCAAGCAATAAAATGCCTGATTGGGAGTAAGACAGGAATCTACATTGAAATCTCTTTGGCTGTGTAAATATAAACTTTGGCAGATGGGCACATTGTATGTGGACATCTGTGCAGTATGGTAAATGATATTCTGGTAAACCAAAAGATTGCTTGGACTTCCATCCAGACTTCCTCTGATAATAACATCAAAAGACTGCAAGGAGAAAGATTTTGTGGAGTAGAATTTTAAATGCTCATTATCATATCTGAAACTGAACCTAGACATTGTAAGAATCTAATTTGGGAGAATAACAGATGGTTAAATAGCTAAACAGCACAGGTTTCACTTGCAAAATGGTGGGTCTAAAACCAAAAACACATTAGAGACTCAGAGAATATTTAGCTCAATAGGAACTGCAGTAATTTCAGAGAATTCTGAAGATAAATTACAAGGTAAGTAAAGGGCTCAGGCTTCTTCACAGAACAAATGGACTGAAAAAAATATTTTTTCACATAATAAAATGGGGTTTTTTGTTTGTTTTTGGACTAGTTTCCATGATAGAAACAGCTGGAAATATACTGATGAAAATGAGGATGAAATAATTTTTTGTGGGGAGAAAAGAACTCTGCTCCTTCAGGGTTTTTTATGCAGGAGATAATCTCTCTGTTATCTCTGTTATTACTGCTTTGGGCTTGTATGCTCTTTCTTGGCACCACTTTTAGCCTTTCTTCTGGGAGTATCCTCATTTCTACAAAGAAATAAAATGATTACAATAGTGGTTTTGTTGGGTGGTCCACAACGATTCAATAGAGACAATCTGAGAAAATCTTTATAAGGTCCTACCTGACACCACAGAGCAGTCCTTATCTGCAAATGAAAAAATGCTAAGCTAAGAAAGGAAGACTTCCAGATGTTTATATGACTTGTGTCATGAAAGGCCCTGGTTTAGTTATGTTTATACTAGCTGCTCAAATACCTCTACATAAAAAAAAACTATACTAAGAGCTGACACTGTCAGCCATGATTGGAATGTAATCCCCTCATCCCCACCCATCACATGTAGCTGTGCCAGTAAAAATATGAAGTGTAGATCTTACTTTCATAGCAAGACAGTAGACTGTTGCTTTCATAGCAACAGTAGACTGCTCTGAAGCAGCCAAAGAGGGGAAAATAGACTTCATCAAGCCAAGCATCAAAAGGTTAAATTTCAAAGGTATTAGATTTGGTTTTACAGACATGATTCTTACGGGTAGGGTGTTTGCTTTCATTATTCCCATACTTTCTATGGGCCTTTTCAATATCATGTGTGGAAGGCTGGTGATATAAAATCCATTTACTCTACTATTGAGACTGTTATGGTTGCTGTTTGTCACAGAGATACCCAGATATCTTTTAGCAAGTTCCCTTGAATATAAGACACATCATGAAGCTGAAGTTGTCTTACCCCTGCAAGGCATTCCACTATTGTGCCCTCAGGCACAAATACATTTAAAGTTCACAGACTTTTGCCCATACTAGTTTTCTGAAAATGGGAACCAAATATCCAGTCACTAAACCACAGACAACAATGTCTTTTGCCTTTTGTTTATTTTGTGACCTAAATATTGGATGGATTTATCACACTTGAACTGTGTAGCTGATTAATCACAAGGGTCTGAGGCTCCACAGTTTTTGAGGAGAATTTATGAGGATGAAGGCTGGATTCTGCAGGTGAATGTGAGCTGTTCATCATTATGACTATAGTCAGAAGTTTTCTGACAAAAGGCCACCATGGCATCACTCTGCAATTTTTAATCTTCAGAAGATCCTCCACTGGATCCATATTAACGCAGCTTGTGGCCAATAAATGACACATATTTAAATAAAACAGCATGAATATTGCTAAATGAGAGTCAGACTATGCAGCAAATGAAATTAACTTCTCAAGCATTTAATAGGCATACTCTAGGATTAAAAAGGAATCTAAGATCCTTGAGAAAATGTGCTTATACTTGTATATAAATGTCTGTGGACAAATGCATGCATGCACATATATGTTAGATAAACCCTTTTGTAATTAATGTGATTAAATTAATGGGCTTTGAGTGCATTGCTAGCAGGCTTATAACTGGAATGAGATTGCCTGTGTTACAAATAAATTAGAAGCAACTAACTTAAAAAGGTGAGCTAGATAGAAAGGGGAAATAAGTTGATTTTCCATTATTTAAAAACAAGAAGGAAAATGTTTTCTCCAGTGTAATAAAATAAGAATTGTTTTGTGAATACAATGAGTTTAAAACATGACAAAACTGGCAGAGGCTGAGAAGGAAGAGGGTGAGTCACAAATGAGAACAAAAATTTTCTAAAAAGGAATAATATGTTACTGAAATTGTTCCTGGAACTCACTTCATGTTCTTTTTAGCTGAAGAGTGTTCTTTTTAGCTGGTGAGTTATTCTTTGTATAGATCGTTTCTGCTTATTATACAATCATGAGACATATTTCTCCTGTAATGAGAAACTAGGATGTATTCTCCCAGGTATGTGATTAAGAACATACTCATGTAGTGGTCCAGCTTTATTCAGGAACAAGCTATGTTTGTTTATAAGGAAATTACTCATGTGAGAAATACTCTGGGAAAGCGTAAAGGTTTACACCTCAGAGTCGACACTTTGGACAAAATCTCAATGAGTGGATACTCAATGAGTGGATATTCTTTGATGTAATACTCTCATAATCCATATTTCCTGATGACCTTACTGTAGCGGCCCTTTCATTCTATAAACAACAATTGCTATTACAAACCCCTTGATGTCAGGGTGGGAAATGAGTATGCTCTCAAATCTGTAATTAAGATCTAAGTTTCAATCTATAGACCACAGCATATGGACCTGATTAATGGCTTCATGTTTTCTTCTAGGCCACTACTGTTTATAGTTTCAATTCAAGGGAGATTAAAAGGGCTCTCTCACTTATTCACACAAGAATGTATTTAAATAATTACCAGAAAATAAGATGCACTAATAAAGGGAGAGAGGAAGTCCTGCTTTTGGTCTGTGCGGCATGGTCTCATCAAACATGAAAGAAAATCTTCTAGTTTGATGGTGTTTGCTTTGCTGTGGACAAACAACATCTGTTCAAAGGTAGCTACTGTTCTTTATGATGTGACATTCCCTGCAGACAGAAAATAAAACACATATAATTTTCTATATTTTGCTTCAGAGTGAGTGTAGAAGAAGCTGGTGTGTGCTCTAAGATGACAGGCAGAACAAAGGCTATCTGATGAAGCAGTACCATATGTCTGCACATCTTACTGATCTCTGGTTTTCAGCCTTTTGTCATGAAGAAGTAGACATCAGGCCACAGCATGGGCTGTTTAAACAAAGCTTCTCACTGTCTTTTCTGTGGTTCCTGAAGCTGTCAATGATATTCATCCATTTGGCCTGAAGGTGTCAGGCTTAATGATGGCTGTTACATAAGAACTACACAAGTAGATTTGCTCTAACAAGAGACCTACATGAGTATTCCCACTGAAATTCTACAGTGTTGCACAAGGAACAGCTGTGTTGGGCTCTCAAAGTGACTGCTCACTGCCACAGTACCAGTTGGCTGATTTACACTTTTCCCAGATGGTAGTTTAGGGACAACAGAGGGAACTGAAGACAATGCAGGAGGTCAAGGAGATGCCAGGCACTGCTATTTCTGTTGCTTACAGAGTCTTTTGATGTTCCTCCTCTCACCTTCATTCCAAGTACGCTGGTAAAATACATGCAAAACACCTTTAGCTTTTCAATATGGGTAGTACAGATCTCAGTAGTGCTGTTCTGTAACTTCACACGGAGTTCAATTTGTTTCAGAAATTCCATTGTATAACTAATCCTGTGCCCCCCAAGGTCACAGTAGCACATCAGCATAATTACACTGCTTCCAAGGGGGTTAGTAATACTGCCAACTCAAAATGGATGATCAGGGTGTTTCATACACATTCTTTGTTTGTGTGTTTAAGATGCAAGACAGCAAAGAAGCAAGGCCTGCATCTTCTTTCTTTCATACCATTAAGAATGTTTTTTTTTTTTCCAGGAAAGTATAACGATGGAAAGAACATCTAGACATCAGCATGCAGGTCTGTTCAGCAATAAATTCTCTGCAGAGCGTCAAGAGCTACTTCTCATCTCATTTGGATTAAATGAGGAAAGCAATTAGGCTATCTCTGCAGAGCTGAAAGAAACCCTGCACATGCTGCTGGAATGCACAGAGAAGCCTTTCTGAATGATCCTGGGCAAAGGGTGATGAAGTATCAGTTGATCTCTGAACTTCAAAAGCAGGAGACTCAGAGAAGGATCTGGTAGCTTAGCCTTTGGAGGGAACAGAAATCAAGAATCTTGGCATGCAGAATGCTCTGCAAATGTGGGTTGGATTTGTGAAGCCAGCCTTTTTAGTACCATTATGCTCAGGGAACAAAATGGTCTGCACGATCGTTGTGAATAGAAACATCTGGTTTGTATCTCTGTTTCTTCATCTCACAGATGGTAACTTGCAATGCAGAGGTACAGTTTTGGTGTGATATAAATTTTGGTCTGGGAGGCTTTGTTGCTGTGAACTCAGGACTGTTCTTAATGTGGAGTGTGTGTCCCTGGTTCCTCCACTAATGTTACAAGATCTGAGATATAAAGAAGGACTTTGCTTTACTTAGTCTGCTAATCTGTCTACTCTGGCTTTTTTTTACATTTAATCTGTAACATTGTTGCCACTTAAAAATATATTACTGGGATTTAGCTTTTTTAATTAACTACCCAGGAGTATAAAATGCACTGAATGGCAAAGCTTATATGGTGTAAGTGAGACATATCTCCATAACCCATTCAAGCCCTTTCTTTCGACTGTGATGACCTATGAGATGCTATGCTACAGATCAAAATTTAGGTAGTGTTTTCCAATAACATTCGTAGTTGTCAGTCCTCCTGTGAAAAAGAAGGAATACTCTGATATCAAAGAAGATGAAAACAATCTGAATCTCTTTTCTTATAATCATGAGGCAAAATGCCACAGAAAGGCATATTTTTATTCAAATATTGAAAAGAATGATGACAATTTATTTATTAATTACCCTCAGTGGGATGGAAAGAGATTGACATTTGCTAATGGAAATGAGGGGAAAATACATACTGAAAGCCAGCAGTTTGGGCACTGCTATCAGGCTTGCAATGTGGCAGCACTGTTTGAGAGGCAAAGTCGAAAAGCTGAGTAACCACAAGTTCTGACGTTGCAACAAGTCTGCTGTTGTTTCTGTTTCAACCAGTTCAGGTATGTCTATCTATCCAACTGCAATCATTCCCTTGGATGATAGCACTGAAATGCCTACAGATGATAGCAGCTCTGGTATTGGGAGTGAAATAATTTTGGCACCCAGCAACAAGAGAGTTCATTGTCTGACATGTGCCTGTTGATACTGCCAGTGCTTCAGCATGTACTCAGGGACCTCACACAGAGCAACAACAACAACTGGAGCTTGATGAAGTATTATAAGAAATGGAGGACTGTGATTTTCATCTCTCTCATTCTGTCTTTTAATTCCAGTGAAAACTACATTCTTCATGAAATTAAGTCACATAGTGTCTCAGGTCCAAACAGGTTTGTAAATTTCTCCTCATAAAGTGCCTAGCTAATTAACTGAGAGGACAATTAGTTTTGAGTCAACATCTTTGTAAGCCTTAGCTGGACACCGATACATGGTTTACCGGCTAGCAACAAATGCTCTTCCTTTTACCTACATATCATGCCGTACCCAAAGGAGTAAACATCTTAAACGTGTCTTAAACATCATCAACTTTTTCACTGTCTTTGTTACTGACTAAACACGTCATCTATCCGTTGATAGACTGTAGATACAAAGATTATACCTATGTTGAGAATCTGAAGACTTCAGAGAAGCTAGGTCTGACCGAGAGTCTCAGATTATACTGCTTCTCCACTGCAGGTACTCACACAGGTGCACAGGCCAAATGGGGTCACAGGTCAGACAAGCTGCAGTAACTGATGTGGTTCGTGGTAGCACAAACTTCAGTGGATGAAGTTTCTATGAAGCTGCTTTCATTTAGGTTGGAGTAAAAGCCCAGACAATTAGTTGCTGTAGCTCAGCTTAAGTGGAAGACTTCAAGTAACCTGCCTAAGCTTGGAAAGCCAGAGTGTGCATAAATATATGAAAGACTGCAGGGAGCATATAAGTTTCTGAACCGTATGAGGTCTTGCTTTCCTTGTGTAGTATGGTCTTTGGTTATGCCATGCTTCTGTTGAGATATGTTCCTCAAGCTAATCTAACCAACTAACTGAAAAGAGAAGGACATCAAGGAAACACTACATGGTAAGACCAGTGATGTGATCTGGCCTGCCCGTGGTGGCATGGTAGTTTCTAAAAGCTATCACAGATGGTTACATCTTATATCACAAAACCACAGAATGGTAGGAGTTGGAAGGGACCTCTAGAGATCATCTACCCCAATCCCCTGCTAAATCAGGTTCACCTCAATCAGGTCTCACAGGAACACATCCAGGCAGGTTTTGAAATCCTCCAGAGAAGGAGACTCCACAACCTCCCCGGGCAGCCTGTGCCAGGGCTCCCTCATCCTCACAGGAGAGAAGTTTCTCCTTATTTTCAAGTAGAACTTTCTGTGTTCTACTTTGTGTCCAAGATAAGAATTGAGGCTGCATATGAAAGTTGAATCATGCCATAGACATTCCTATCATAAGGACTTAGACTAGCTTTTCATCAACATGGTCAAGCCATGCTTATATCACATCTTATTTAGGACTGGGAAGTGGTTCCTCTAAATATCCCTTGAAACATGGTAAATATTTGATGATAAAATTCAGTGACTATTGCCATAGACTTAAATTAATTCATGTTGCTTCTCAAAGTGTATTAGTTTCCACAGTCATAAGACTATGCCCAAAGCAGCTTTCCACAATCACTTCATCCCCGAAGCAGGATCTGACCTGTCTCTAAATTATCACATGTATAAAACAAGAACTGTTAGGTTTGCTGTCCTTGTAATTAACGTGATGGAGTATATGAAGATTGTCTTGCCCATGCTCAGTTCATTTGAACAGAGTTATTCAAAGTCAGACAGTCATCCAGAACAAGAAATTCTGCATGCCAATGATGAAACATCATGTGAATCATCGCAGTTCACAATATACTACGGGGTAGGCCATCACAGTCCCACTGCTCTGCTGTTTCTATGCCACGTTACAGCTGAAGGTCTCTAAATAATTCCTCATTTGTTAAAATGGAACTATGGCACTAATTTAAGGAAAGGATTTTTCACTGCCCATCATTGCAAGAACTACTAGCGACTTCAGTTAAATCAGAGGTGGTGGAAGGATGAGCAGTAGCAACTATTTTGGAATTCGTGGTTGATGAATGATTTCTTCCTGCACTTAAACACTGCACTACAAGTTTTCTAAGTAATGCTAATATACAAAATAATAAAAGGTTACAGGTACACTGCATGGCAGATGCAGATGGGGATTATCCTCTTAGGTTTGATATCAAAAACTTTCTTAGTAAAAAAAAAAAATGGGTACAAAACATATTCAATTATTCCTCAATCCTGCATTAAAGAAACAAAAAGAATGCTTGCGTGTGGATGTTATGTGTTCAGGATTATGTTGTCCTAGGTTAATAAACTATTAATTTATAATTAGTAAACATGAGCACCAATATGAAAAGAGAACCATCTTCAAATTGAATCAGGATTTTGTCTTTACAATGTAACTAATATGTTTCAGAATATCAATAGCCAAGAAAAGCTCTAAAATAATGAAATTTAAATTTAACTAAGGGATCTCTTTGGAAACTTTAAGTTCCCTTGGAAGCTCTCATTTTATGGCTTTCATTTTAAAAGTTTATACTCAAATCCAAGCTTGAGAATAATTTTAGGGGGGCAACACTAAAGAGAAAATAAGAAGTTATAACAAACAAGCTCCAACTAGCATGGCTATTATGAGCAATCATCTGAAAGATAAATACATCAGCAAGCATTTCTAAATAAACAAGTGTATGTTTTAGAGGTTGGTGTTTAGGGCTTTGATTTTAGTTCTTTTTTTTTTTTACTTTTAATAATCATGCCCCAGAAATAAGCCAAGGCAAAGGTCACTTACCTCTCACATCAACTAGAAGAAAGCTAAGGCACAAAAGAAAGATACTTCTGAGTTTCCTCATGGTCTTCTATGTAGTGCTTTGATTGCACTGGTTGTTTTTTTCCAAGCGATGATGGTAGAAGGTTGAAACTGCAGCTCCAGCGTTTCAGGGAGATGCTTAGAATCAGTCGCTCTGTCCAAAGAGTTCTTTCACCATCACACTCAAGCACCACAGCAGAGAGAGAAGTCCTTAAAAACGTCTTCCAGTATAAGAGAAGTAACAAAAGCAAACCACTCAGCTACGGCCAAGCTGTGAGCAGCACCATAGGTGCCACCCACTCTCTAAGAAGTCTATTTATCACTCAGGCAGGGAGTGTGGAGAGATGAGGAACCAGAGGCTGCACCCAATGAGAAAAGAGCCAGTGCGCTCTGAATCCACATTCTTCCCAGAGGGAAAGCCAACCTGTTTGACATCCTCGCCTTCAAAGCAGGGTGTGGTGCTGTGCGAGCTCCAGTAGCTTGTGAGAGGAGACTGGCCTTCTCTGAAACATACTTGAAAAAGATATCAGATATATATATGCTGTTCTCAAAGTGCTGCTTTCCTGCTCAGTTTTTGGCTTGGTAACAACTGCTGATAAAGGCAATCCTGTCAATCCTTACTGCTTTCTCAAGCTACCATGTTAGGGAAGTGGAGGCCAAGAGTCTGCTTTGCAAAGACTTAGGAATTGTCAACAAAGCAATGACAAAACCCCTTAATTTATAAAGGAAATATGTGATGTTGGACTACTGAACTGAAGCCTGCTGGGCTCCCCAGTCGATGCTTATCTTTGCATGGTAAACATCGTCTGTCTTGATTTTTTCCATTCATCTGGATGTATTTTTAAATACAAATATCCATGCATACTTATGCCTGCACACTTTTCTCCTGAACTGAACTGCCACTGTCACAGCAGCACCCAGCGCCAGCCAGGAGACTGTGTACATCTTCCCCTTAACTAGGAGGGAAGCTGCAGGTGCTTTTGTCAACATTGTTTTGACTAAGGCAGCAAATACACTCAGGGTTCTGCTGCCATCAACAGCCAGTCTATACACTCATAATGTAGCTAGATAATCCAGTCTGATATGGATTATGGGGCATAGTTTGGCCCCAATTGCAGCTCTGTTATCTAGAACACACAATGCAGTGTATGCACTGAATTCCTGCTGTACACTAACTCCAAAAAAAAAAAAATTAAAAAGCAACATAAACTGGACTGATAGGATCTGATGATATTGTATCTTCAAGAAACCTGATGTACAGTAGGTCAGCTTCGTGGTCTTCCATCCTGTAGTCCCACCTCCATTTGAACCACTAGAATAGTTTACAAAGGCCTGGCTTCTTGTACCACATGGCTTAAGTATTTTTAGTGCAGCAGCAGAAGCTCTAAAGCTCAATTTATATATCATCGTTCTACTTGTCAGGGACAATTGCTCAATCTCAAGAGCTAAGAACATTTGGGTTTAAGAAGCAACCTTGTCAGCCTGTTAAAACAAGAATTATACCATGACATGAGCAATCCCAGAAGCCCACTGTTTTGTTTTGGTTTTTTTTTTCCCAGAATAAAATAAGCAGGCACACATGTGCTAATCTTCATATCAGTGATTAATTTTCCCTAAGGGAACAGGAAAGTTAGCCAAGGCTATGTACTAGTTGCAGGCAAGTCCAAACAGCTCACAAACATCCAGTAGCTTTACTTCAAAACAATTGTTCTCACAAGTGAAGTCTTTCCAAAATCTGTTATACCATCTGCCTGCTGGTATTGGTTCATTGGGGTATTGAACATGCCAAAATGAAGTTTGAAGATGATGCATCCCTCATTTAACTCTTCTAAAGCTAACTACTGCTCTGTGTCATGAAATAAAAGCAATCCAAAGAAGGCATAGGAAGTAGAAATCCCAGTGTTGGAATCAGGATGTCTTGAATACCTATCCCATTTCTGTTCTTGGGGGCATTGCAGGAACTTCTTACTCTCACTCACTGTCAAAGATGTCCAACAGTTCACCCAAGATATTAAGTAAACAATAGTATATATATTTAAAAATAATAAATAAGGTCTCACATCTGTCCAGAAATTGCAGACTTACCACTTTGAGAAAACATTGACTCATCTTTTTCTATTTAAAGGTAGAACAAAATTCTGCCTAATATTCACCTGGCAAGGTGGATGACTTGCCTAATTATTTTTTTTAATTGTTCTTTCGAAAAATAACACATCTGTTTAAGAAATAGCAAGTGTATGGAGAAATGGAGCCAACGTGTCTGTCTGTTCTCTTCATCATATACTTTTAGCTCATCCAACCTCTTTTAGATGAGACAAGCTAAAAGAGAAGAGCAGGACAGTCACAACTCACCCCAGTTGCAGCGTCATTCTTCCTGTGGGCAGAGGTTGGACATTGCTTTCCTTGGCACTGGTGATCTGCTGTATGAAACTATTGGAAATGAAAGAACCAACTTATACACTAGAACTACTGGGGAAAGCCATTCATATGCTACAGTATTCATCTTGTGTCATAAAACTTGAAGTATTTTGCCTTCTTTGCTTCAGTCTTCATGACCAAGGCCAGCCCTCGGGAAGCCCAGTTCAGCAAGGATAGCAGAATGGTCTGGACAGCAGAGGACTTGCCCTGGGTGGAAGAGAAAGAGGTTAAAGACTTATTGGCCAAGCTTAAGGCTCATAAGTCAGTGAGTCCTGATGGGATACATCCAAGAGTGCTGAGAGAGCTGGCTGATGTGATTGCTAAGCCTCTCTCCACCATTTTTGAACAATCATGGAGAACAGGAGAGCTGCCTGGGGACTGGAGAAAGGCCAATGTCAATCCAGTCTTCAAAAAGGGCAGGAAAGATGACCTGGGAAACTCAGGCCAATCAGCCTCACCTCCATCCCTGGAAAGGAGATGGAACAACTCATCCTCAATGTAGTCACTAAACATATGAAGGAAAAGATGGTTATCGGGAGGAGTCAATACGGCTTCACCAAGGGGAAATCCTGTTTGACCAACCTGATAGCCTTCTATGAGTGCATAACTGGTTGGCTAGATGAAGGGAGAGCAGTGGATGTCATCTACCTTGACTTCAGCAAGGCTTTTGACACTGTCACAGAATCAAAGAATTTTAAGGGTTGGAAGGTGTGGTGGTTTAGCCCAATATCCACCCAGTCATAATATTACTCCCCCTCCTAAACTGAACAGGAGAGAGAGAGAGAAATATAACAAATTGCTTGTGAGTT
>WBNH01006837.1:13885-82462 GCA_013401255.1 Urocolius indicus | reverse complement strand
CAACAACTTCTTCTCAAATATGTTATTCACAGAGGCATTACCTCCCTCACTAATTGGCCAGGCCTGGGTCAGGTGCAGGGTCCAGTTTAAAACTGACTGGCCCTAATCCTGTCAGCTACAGAGGAAGCTTCTGGCAACTCTCTTTGTTTAAAGAAACCACCTCTCTATCCCCCCTGCTACTGAAAAACCTGGCCCAGGCCAAAACCACTACAAGGGACCTCAAAAGACAGAATCATAGAATTGTTTCAGCTGGAAGAGACCTTTAAGATCATTGATTCCAGCCTTTTTCCCAGCCCTATCAACCACTAGACCATTTCCCTAAGTGCAACATCCACCCATCTCTTAAATGCCTCCAGGCATGATGGCTCTACCAGTTCCCTGGGCAGCCTATTCCAACGTCTGACAGCACCTTCAGTAAAGCGATTTCTCCTCATGTCCAGCCTGAATCATCTAGTCCAACCCCCCTGCCAGAGCATGAGTACCTAGAAAAGACATCTAGGCCTGGAAAAGACAGTAGTTTTTTATCCCACTGTACAAGCTGATCAAAATCTGTATGGAAAGCATGACCTATTCTAGGTGGTCCTGCAGGGGGATTGGACTAGATGATCTTTCAAAGTCCCTTACAACCTTTAAAATTCTTTGATTCTGTGAAACTAGAATGTCAATTTCCAAACAGGCCTCAAATATCACTGATGTCCCATAAGGCCTCTATGGACAGCAGCTGGGATGGGTCAAGAATCATGGTCACTTAATTATTCTTCATACTACTTAAGTATTTGTATGGTTATCTCCCACCTGTCCATCTCCATGGGAGATAACCATACAAATACTTCAGCAGTGTGAAGAATAATTAAGTGACCATGATTCTTGACCCACTGCATATGAGAAAATGGATTCGGCTAGTTAGTTACACAATGCAAGCATGGTTGGGAAGGCAGAAGATCAAAGTCTCCATCAGTAGTGATGCAAATAACAAAGTAGCAATCAATGCCTTCATAACTGAAAAATAAGTGAACTGCTACATTTTATCCACAGTAAAAGGAAATCATAAATTGGCAGCCTGTTACTAGTCTTTTCTTCTCTCACAACTTCAGCCTGTGAAGATACAAATGAACAAAGCCGGAGGAGCTGCTGAAATCAGCATTAAAACAGCCATTTCCTTCCAACACCAGATAAGTCTGCCTGCTTTGTACAGTATAGCTATACTCAAATTTCAGGGAGCAATCTATACCTCTTTAGACTGGGAAAACAAAAATAAACAGTAAATTGGTTGCTAATTAGTTGCTTGGCAACTCCTGTGCTGCCATCATTTTTAGTTATGGTCCTCTCCTATTAGAATATGGGACAACAACCTATGACCCTGCAGAAGTGTCTACTCCTTAAGGCTGTGATGATAGCTGGATTATTCAACACAAAACAGCCCATACTAAGCCTTCTATTGTTGTCCATATTTTCAGTAGGTTCTGTGTTACCAAATGTTTGGGGATTCTTCAAAAGCCATGCCATTCCTTCACACAGATAGAGATCTTCTCTGCACTTCAAGCTGGTAAACACCCTGTGAAAGCAGCTCAAAGTTTTGTCGCTACAGGCCAGCTTCCTTCTGAAATGGTTAAAGCATCTGTAAGAAATATACCTGAACGCTAATGGAGCAGGAAGACAAATTTCATTTGAAGACTGCTTCTCTGCTCAAGCACCAAAAGTTTTGTGCTTTTACAGGTACTAAAAAGTAAAATACATAAACGTTTCCTTCTTTTTTTTTTAAATTTATTTTTAGAAAAAAATCACAATGTTGATAAGAGGTTTTAATAAGTAATTTTTAGGCTTGCAAAAGATGAAGAAAGATTCAAGAGTTTGGTTAGCTAAAAGCTAGCTCCAGCTTCTCCTGCCATTCTATCCCTAACACTGGCTTATCTCTGTTTTCTTTACACTTGGCACTGATATAGATACCTTTTTAGTCATGCAGGCAAGTACATTTCATTTCTTTGTATTTACATCAATCAAATGTTTATATAAAAATCACCTTTCTGCCCTTAAACACACTTAAAAGTTTTTGCACTTTTATATTAAATGCAGACATGAGGCAAAGAGAGGCTTACAAATTAATTCCATGACAAAATACTACAATCTGTGTAAAGCTTTGTTGCAATCTAAGAAATATGTACAAGAAATTCTTAAATGAATTATCCTAGGCTTGCATTCATATTTGAATGCACAGATACATTTAGATGTTAAAGATCCAAACTCATAACGACTTCTAAGATGTTCCATGAAATGTCATATTTCTGTAGAATTTTGCCAGGTGTCTGAAGCACATCAGTAAGACACATACTGTAAAACTGCATGAAAACTGGAAACTATTAGAACAAAAGCCAACAGAACTGGTCAGACTACTCCTTCTAGACAGAATCAGTTACTATTCCAAACTCAATCTGTTATGAATTGCAGTTTTCCACATTTCTACAGATCCTGGAAACCTTCCTGTGGCTTTCAGGAACCACAGCAAAGTTCACAAACTCTTTCAGTTGAGGATGCAGTCGTAAGTCCTCATCACAATGGCAGTCCTTCACAAGTCCAAAAGCATTGTTCACATATATGCTATTTACAGTGTTCAACTGATGCCTGCAGAAGGCTGGCTTCTTCTGGTCAGTCTTGCTCTTGTGAACTTTCAAATTGTAGTACTGTGTCTGTTTTTTAAGTGCATAGGTTAAGCCTTCTCAATTCGACACTATCTTCTGTTAAGTTTTGCTTAAGGAAGCCTGAAGATGTTGATCCCCTCTCCCCAGTACTTCACTCACAACTATTTAGACAACTGCCAAACCTGAATCTCATCAAACACATAAAATACAATTACAGGCTTTGTTTTGAAAAATCAGACTTTCTCATATCTAACCAGCTCAGCACTTGCTAAGCAGGAAGAGACAGAAAGGATGAAGTGAACGTCAGTTTGGGTGTTCTGAATCTGTACCAGACAGATGCAATGAAAAAAAAAAAAAAAAAAAGCAAAAACAAAACTGAATTTTTGTCACTTGGATGCTCAAGAACAAGTTTCTCTTCTCTGGTGGCTGACCCAGGCAGCTACACAGACTGTTTGAGCAGCACCCGCACCCAGATCCACATGCAGTGAGCCACTGGCTTTCAGGTGCCCACACCAAATAGCAAGTTGTTTGGTTGGTACATTCACTGCATTCAGGACATTATTTTTTTTTTTTTGCACTGCCTGAAAGCAAAGGCATAACAAAACAGTAATTGTTTATTGGTTTTTGGAGAAGTAAAGAAAAGTTAAACATACTGAATGCACTTGAGACACACCCATTTGTCACAGGAGCAAAGGAAAGAATGTAAAGGCACAACATACTTCAGTACTCCTGTCATTAAGGCCATATACTGGTGTGCAACAATGCTTCACAGGGCTAACCATACAGACATACTCAGGTCTAAGTCACACTCCCAGAGGTGTTTCAAACAAGAACTGTTTTCTCATGCAACTTTTGACTCTGTTGTTTACATTACGCTTTTTGTCCCCCTTATTTTTTCTCTCTCTCTTTTTTTTTTTCTTCAGGCAGAATGCAGGCTCTCTGTCCAGTTTCAATGATCTGCTCTTCATCGTATTTTTTCTTTAATTTAGTTCTCCAGAAGCGTGCGCTGAACTAAAACACAAAAACCATCTCATGATTAGTACACTAAGTTAGTATATGTTGAAAGATATGCATTACAATGGAACAGTTTATGTGGACAAGAGAGGTTTTCCAAAGGCATTTCAAACCGTGGGATAAATTCAGGTAAGCATAGGCTTGACTGTGAAGCCAGTACCCTGCATACCAAGGGATATTACATCCTGGTTTTCTCATTCAAATCTCTCCATCCTGCTAGATGCCTGTAGCTACCTACACCTGCAGTATAACCCAACATACAGTTTCAGACTTGCAGTTTTGCAGATGCAAAACCAAAATGGAGTACAACCTGTGTAGCTGACAGAGAAACTGGGTTATTGAAAGAAAGAGCTTGCCTAGGCTGTTTGTGCTTTCAGGAAGCCACAGATAAGTCTACATAAAATATTAAAGATGCAAATCTATTCTGCCATGTCACCTGCCTGGCTTAATGCAAGACTGTTTCTGACTAGAAGCCACACAGGTACATCAACACTGTATTACCAAAAGCAGAGATAATGTCTGCTGACTCCCTGAAATTAGGTCAGTAGCACTATGGTGACCATGGTTGCCCATTTTATTGTCTCAAACTATGTTCACGCTTGCCTGCAAAATATAATAGAGGTATGTAACATGATATCAATATGTAGGCAGGAGTAATCACTGATAACATCTCCAATTTGATTTAATGGTTAAAATAAAGCATGCATCATCTGATGTATTTCACGGCTGAGTTCTGATGAGTCTTGGCTAAAATGCTGGCGTATCCTGACTCCAACTCGTATGTTAAATGCCTTTGGTAGAGGACTTTGATCAATACTGCTTGCTTCATTAATGCATAGCTGACTGAGGAAACCTGACTGTCTCTAGCTCCGACTTCAACAGGAGGCTGCAAGAAAATGTTCCTTCATTCAGATTTTTATGTATTTAACAGTTTAAAGCAAAAATGTTTATGAAGAGGATCATGAGCCAGATGGAAGTCAGAAATAAGGTATATTTATTGAAAATAAATGATAATACTCCAGAACTAGTTCTATGGGGTTTAGATTAAGCCCACAGAGGAACAGACTGCAAATTTATACTGCTTTGAACTTTCAATATTCAGTGTTTCAAAGATACTCAACAAACTTCAGCAGGGGGTTGTACTGCTTCTTCCTTTGTTGACTAGTCACAAGGGCTAGAAGGCCAAGTTTCCACCTATACTGTTTCCTCCAAACCTATCTATGGCATTCCTGGAGTTAATCACCCACTCCACCAGCGAAGTACCCTGGACAACCATATCCAAAAGGATGAGGTTGTTAGGGTTTTTTGTTGTTTTAAATCAGATCCTTCCACAGTGTCACCATTATAGAAAGGTTTATTATTTGATGATTCTTTCATACAAGAATCATTCTCTATTCATCAGTGTTTTAGTTAAAACAATATGCTAGTGAGTTCGGTCCTCCTTGTCTACAGTGTAGTTTCACCTCTGCTCAAACATCATTAACATTTTTAACAGACATTCTTACAGAGGTCTATTTAGAGTTATTAGTCAAAAAAGGTATCAGATTCCAATCAGATGCAACAGACAGTAATAAAACATCTGTCAACTACTTGCAGTTATCACATTAACAGAGCAGGCTTTTATTTTCATAATGTCTTCAATATTTTGCAGAGAAAATTCAATTATTTACTTTCTCTAAGCTCCTGTATTTCAAGGAGTCCCCAAGGCAATAAACCAATCTGTTCAAAGAACAAAATTCTAGAGAGGCCATATTATCAGAACTGAAATCTTGATTCAGTTCTTAGTTGTCGTGGTAGTTACTTTATTTGTATTTTTAAAAAAAACAAAATTACATAAGTAATTTTCTCCACCATGTTAGATGTCAACAGAGTGCATTTAACAGGATCCTTATCAAAAACCTGATCTTCTGTCTAGACTCTTCTCTTACCAGGTGGCTCAGATTGTGCTCCCCGATGACTTTCCATATTCACATTCTCTTCATCTGCTGGGAAACAAGCAGACGTTTAACATTCAAATTCTCTTACTTTCAAACCTGATTAATAAAGATAATTTGAGAGAAGAAACAGCACTAAAGAAACTGGATTGATAGTGAGCGACTTGCTCTTGTGTTGCCTACATGTTTACTTTAACATGTGTGGCAGATGTTACTCAGTTACTCATCTTGTGAAGACACAAAAGCAAGATTTGAAAAATTAGAAATTATATTTTTCAGCATGAAAATACTCTCTAGTCCCCAATCTCCACTACTGTTTCCTTAAAGAAATGTTCCCTTGTAGTTGCTCCTGCTTACTTGGTAGCAGGAAGTGCTTTAAAGAAATACAAAGCCTTAAGTCTGTCTGCTTCTAAAAGTCTAAATTTTGGGTGAGGCATTCTTCAGACACCCTGTTTTAAATGACTAGTAAGAGAAGTTCCTCCCTATGAACACAAATTCACTGTGCTATTAAAACTACTTTATGCATAAGATTGGTTTCTAGTACCCATATAAATACAAACTCACATCTCTCTAGATATTAGAAAACGAAAGTCATTTAGAATTCTTACCGCTTTGTTTGAAACAGAGTTTCTTCTTCTGGTAAGCGATGAAACTAGATACTGCTCCAACTACAGTAGCAAGCACAGCACTTACAATTCCAGCTATTGCTCCCTGAGATGCTGGGGGAAGGAAAAAAAAAGCAGTAATTATAAAAAGATGTTTTTATATATTTTTCAGAATTGAAAGCAATGTTAAACTTCTATTGTCTCAAAGTAAACCCCATGAACACAATAAACTGGAATTACCACATGAAACTGCAGCAACCAACTCTTCCTGAATAATGAAATGTGAACCCTCTAATTTTATAACCATTGATTTCTTAGCAATGCCTATTGTTAAACAACTTAAGCATGCCTGTTGCAAGTTCCACTAATTAAAAAAGCTACCCTTTCCTAGCCAAACCTGTTGTATATGCAATCCCTGCACCAACATCTCTATTAGCTAAACATTTTTAAATCATTTGCAACACAGAGACTATAAAGAATAATCAAAGCAGAGGTGAAAAGTATGAATTCTAGATTCCACAGAAGTTTTTATGCTGAAACCCACTACCTGCTTTCTACCAAAATATTATCAATATACACATTAAAAAAAACCACAAAAAACCCACAACAGAAAACAAGCTTCAGACATGAAGACATCATCATACACATGAATTTATGCATTTACCGTCAGTTCCTTCACCATTATTTGGACTTGATCCCCTTCCTTCTGTAAAAATGAACAAAAGGTTTAGATTTTACAAGTCAAGAACCTTTCTGTCAGTTAATAATGCCAAATTGCAACCCATTTGTTATATCCATACAGTGTTAAGCTCTGGCATTCAAACTTTCATCAGAGAATGGTAGGGTTAGAAGGGACCTTTAGAGATTGTCTAGTCCAACTTTCTCTTTTCAAAGCACAGATCATGGTGGTGTCAACTTCAGCTTTGGACGCTCAGCACTTCTACAAAATGAGCGCAGCACACCTGTAAAAACTAGCCTAAGCAACTTGCCCACCACCACAGAATATTCAGTGGGGAGGAACAGTACATCATTTCAATTGCATTTCCAGGGTACCAACTATATTTTCCTAAAATCCCAGCCTAGCTTACAAAATATCTTTGCATTTTTCTTAGAAAAAAAAAGGCAGAAGTTCTGTAAATACTATCCTTATTTTTCACTATGCAACCACCGAAGAAGAAACCTGTGAGGATAAAAATACCACACAAATCTCAATAGATGCTTCTTGCACCTGCCAATATTCAAGTTAATGCCCCAAGAAACCCTGGGAGGTGAAAGCTTCCCCAAAAAAATAGCATCAGTAATCTCTGTCTAGGACAAGTCTGTGAAGAAGTCAGTAAGCACATCTCAACACCACTTCAAGATACTAAAGCCGACTCTAATCTAGAAACAGTAAAGTTTCACTAATTGTACACAGGGATGACTAACCCCATCTTGGAGTGACCATTACTGCAGCTTGGTCCCAATGTCCATCTGTATATTGAGCCATGCTGTAACAATTAGACATGATAGATTGCTCCAAAAGGTTTAGTAAGATATGAAATGGTTTTATACTGCTCAAAGTAGATATACCCTACATCACTTAGAATTATAAGAATCAATTTATCCTGTAGTGCAGATGAAATCTTTGAGATTTTTGAGATCTTTATTCTGGCTCACCCCTGGGCTTCCTAACCACAAGAACTAAAGGAAACTGAGAGTATGTCACCGAAGATCTGAAAGCAACACCTGGATGCCTTTAAGAACTACATTCATGGGGAATTTTGAAATAAGTACCACAGCTACATCTCAGTTTTAAACCCCATCTTTCTTAGCATAACCATAAAAATCACTAAATCTTTTACCTTTAGATTATCTTGCCTCTTAAATGTCTAGAGGGGAAGGCGGGGGGCGGAGGGGGAGCAGGTGTTAGCAGACACAGAACAAATTGCTTCTGAGTGATAGGTATGCTCTTAAGTTTCAGATACCAGAACCAAAGGTCTTAAGGTCTTACAGATTAGATCATGTTAACCAGCATGTGAGTAAACTTTTCTCAGAAGCTTAGGTGACCATAGGATCAATGTGAAGCACAACCTGCCTTCTTACCATTGCTGCCACTACCACCGCCCCTTCCTTTGGATGAGTCATCAAGTAAATCTGAATCCTCAATTTTGCCTATAGAAAACAAAAATAATATTATATTACATGTTTTAAGTTCAGTGAAAATACACCTGAAGGCACATAATGACATGGGAATTTTCCCTAGATCATTCAGCTGAGTTTGTGGTGTTTTAGGCTCAGGTGTCATGATCACACACACGTTTGCATTTCAAAAGTTCTCTCAATCTCAAGTCTCTTCAGATCAGCACTACACAGTTTGATAGTAGCACTGCTGCCTCTGGACTTCTTGAACAACTGAGAGAAGTCAGTGTCGAAGAGTAGGTAGTACTGCACAAATCGTAGGCTACACAAGCAAGAAGCCCTGTATGATACTTAACTGGAAGAGCCCAAGTCTCACTATTCTGTCAAAGTAGAGAAAGAAAATGGACAGGAAAGGACCATTTCTTTTAAAAGCTGCAGTTGTGAATGTTTCTTCAGACTTGAATTTTTAAGTAAAACCAGTCTTTTGAACCTGTACAACATAGCAGTTAGTGACAGAAAAATGAGTTTAACGTGTCCAGAGACTTCAGTATTTGCATTATATGAGAAGATTCAAATCTAATTCTTTCCTTTGATTTATTGCAAGACATTGAACCAGATCCTCTCTATTTCCACTGGACCCCACCTTGTGGGGCCTGAGTTTTCCTCCTTCCATCTGCTGCCAAATGAATCTTTATGCAAAGTAAATCTGTTTCAAGCAGCAAAACTAAAAGCATTGCATCAGAAGATGTTTTAGTTGGGTCGTAAAAGCACTATAATGAGACATGAAAGATGTGAATTCAAATATCTGCTGCAAATCAGGCAAGAGAAGGAACAAGAACCAGGGCTTGCATTCCAAGTAAGGACTCTTTACCACTACATTCATGCATAATGGCATCATGACACCTGCATTCATCTGAATCTGCTTTTTTCTGAATTAGGCAAAGACAGACAAGACCTCTAAAGCACAACAGGCAGGGAAGAACATGTATTTTAAGCCTACCTTTCAAATACAATTATTTTGTATTTCTTAACTCAGCCTATATAAAAAAAAATACATAATCCTTTAACTTTGAGCTTTGCCTTTAATTTAGATGCTTTAAAAATACAGATCACAGGTAATTCTTACTTTTTAGCACATCTAGCAGGGACTTGGTTTGTAAAGATGAAAGGACCCAATCCAATACACTAGTGCTCCACCAAAGGCAGTCCAGCACAGCACTGCCCCAAGCACACACACTTTATCCCATCCTTCCTCCTCTCCACACCACCCTGCTTTTAAGAGAAAGTGTCTCCACAGGTTTGTTATGGAATTTCAAGACTGCTGCAAACATAATTTGCAAGACATTTTTTTCCTCTGTCATCTGTGCTTATCCCTTGCAACATTTTATATATATATAGCAGCCAATTAACAAGGAATAATTACAGAAATTTAACTGAGGTAGTAAAACCATGCAATGATTCAGGAGTTTGAACTAGAAACCTTACCACTGTCTTTAGGATGTCCAGATGGATTTTTCTTGGGGTTATCTACACACAAAAGAGAGATTTAGGGGAAAAAAAATGAAAAATGTTAAGATACCAAAAGCAGACTACAATAGAGTAACTTTGAAAAGGACTAGGAAAGATTAAGAAACACTTCTCTACTGTTGAGAAATTCGGCCTTACCAGTATCTCTGGGTTTTGCAGGTGGACCTGGCTTGGGGTCATCTGTAGACAGAATAAAGCGAGCAAAGAGTGAAGAGACCGAAAGTAGAGAATATAGCAACCTTGAAAGACCATCTGACCTAAAAAATGGTATGAAACCTTTCCCATATCATTTACCTTCTTTATTTGTTTGGTTATCAAACACTGTAATGCAATTGACAACCTTTCTGTGACATTAGCTTGTATGTCAGATGCTTGTTATGACTGAACCTTTACAGAAGAACTCACTAAGTTTTATGCAGCATTTTAGTTTGCACATCTGGTTTCAAATGCTGAACTTCTTTGAATTTTTCTAATCAGTACAGGTTACTTGGCTGTTTCCTCTTTAAAAACTACCAGGTTTTAACCAATATAAAGGTCACTATCACAGTAAAAGAAAAGAAAAAGACAAAACAGATACAAATGATAAAGCTAGCAATATGGTCCCCACAATGACACTTCAGCTTGCCACCAAATAGGAGAGTAAGAGATCTTAGTAATTATGTCTGTACTGCTTAGCCCAGTCTTTGTTGCCCACATCAAATTAACACACCAGGAGTGAAAACTGTGTTTTCACCAACAGCTGAATCAAGTTAGCAAGTCACTTCTTCTGTATGCTGCTTCCTTTGATGTTGTGTGGCCTTGCCTTCCTCCAGCTCTAGCACAAGTCAGATCAGGTCTCCTTAGGCTCTCTACATATTCAAAGACAAGAGGCAGGCACCTCCAGAGGACAGTACTAAGACCCCAACTTAAGCTTGCCATCCAATAAAGTATCCTCTCTCTTCACTTACCTGAACCATCTGGCTCATTCAGCCAACTGTTTCTCAATTTAGCCAATTCTGTTTTCAAAACTGTCAGCAGTTGGAAACAGACTGCTTTAAGAGCAACAAAACTTTAAAGGGCTATATCTATCAGAGCAGCAAACAGTGCTACTGTCCTAAAACAGCATGCCCTGTGTTAGGAAAACTGTCTATGTTGCAATGGGTCTAGTGATAGCACTCCAAAAGCTGCTGAGCATTATATGCTTAACTGGATGCACTTTTTATGGGCTGAGTGAAAACAATACTGCAATTTCTATTGCTGCCCACACTGCAGAGCTGAAGCACGTTAGCAATACCTTCCCTCATATTATTTCAAACAGATTAAAGGTTTCTTGTGCTACTAAAATCACTTCCTGGAAAGGATGAGATTACTTCAGATTTAAAAACTACTGTCTTAAGTAATAGTTTATGGAATTAGTGCCATCTAGTGAAGCACAGCAACGAAACAAGTAAGACTTAGCTTAAGAAATGAATTGAGCAGAGTTTTTTGTTTTCCAGACCCTTAAAAATGAAGGTAAATAAATACAACTAGACTGATTTATTTTTTTCCTGCAATTCATTACCTTAATCAATTCAGTGCCCTTATTGTTTTTAGGCAATAATGGATGGATAGACATTGCACCAAGTACCACTAAGCAGTATCCAGGAAAACATGATACTTACTAGGGGAAAAAGCATCTTCCAAGCTGAAATCATCTACAAAAGAAAGAAGGAAAGTTTGAAAAGTAATGCTAAATCTGAACTAGTTTTAGACTACTGTTTACATAAATGCACCTCACAATGTTTTCACCAAGAATATAATGGCACACTCGTTCTACAGTAGCCCACAGAGAAGCACCACAGAGTTTCCAGGCATTATCTGACATGCTACATGCTGCTTTTGGTGATCATGGTACAGGCCAAGGGCCAGTTCAAGGTGAGCAAGCTCAAAACATGCAGATTTAAAGCAAACAGAGATTCTCACAGAGTTGTTAAACTTGTGAGTGTACAAAGTAAATTTGTAAAAGCAGTAGCAAAGACTGTAAAATACAGAAATCCTTTTGCTATTAGGAAACTGCTTTGCTTTACAGAAATATCACGACTCTGTGTGCCACTAAATTGAAAAACTCAGGCTCTCAAATTTACATGTGTAACTACACTTGATTTCACAGTAAAAGGCATTAAAAGCCAGTAAGATCTCACCAAAACCTGGTGCTGGTGTCTTCCGAGGTGGAGGAGGCTTCGTTGCTTCTCCTGTCAGGGATGGTTAGGAAAAAAAAAAAGGTTTAAATACTATTCAATACACTATTCAGAAGATTTATGAAGCCTATGCCTATACAGTCAAAAGTATAGGTCTATACAGCAAGACATTTTCCCCTTAAGAGGAATTCCTGAGTGTTCCCAAAGACAAATTTCAGTTGTATACAGTCAACATTTTGAAATATGTATAGCTGAATTGTTCTATTGGGGTTTAAACAAACTGTATGCAGAGGTGTCATGCTTGGTCATGCAGTGATACTTGGAAACAAACAAATCAAAAGAACAGCTACTGTCTTCCCATCTACCTCCCAAAATTTACAAAAGTATAATAATTACCAAGTGCATCACCTAAGTCGAAGTCATCAAAATCGCCTGTAAAAGATGAAAGCAACAGTGAGAATATAATTTTTTTTCTCACTCAAAAGCAACATTTATTACAGTCATAAACATATCTTTGATTCGTCTTGAGGTATGTGTCAGACTAGAAGAATATTTTGAGATCGAGCTGAAGACAGACATTCTTCTCTATTTTTACAGACCACTATCCAGACAGACATATTCCTATGCAACCTGATCTAGGTGAACCTGCTTCTGCAAGGGAGTTGGACTAGATGATCTCTAAAGGTCCTTTCCAATACCTACCATTCTAGGATTCTATGATTCTATGCCTTTAGAAAAAAAGGTAACAGCACTTAAAACTGTCCCTATAGAAAGGATCTGGAAGGACAGAACAAAAATATTCCTACAATCAATATAATGCACTTAATCCTTTATTCTTGCCACTGCTTTTGCACGCTTTCTTAGTGCCATTCACAGCATATTCCTTCCCAGACTTCTTTCCACTGAACCACAAAGTAAGCAGGAGCACAGATCTAATTCACAAAAATGTACAAAATTCAGGGGTGAAGAAGAGTTTTGGAGCACAAAGGCTAGTATGAGCCTTATATGAGAGTTATTCCATCAGGTAATGGATTTAATACTTTGGAACTAAAAACTTATTTTCCTGGATTTATAAGACTTTTCCCCTAAAAAAGGTTAACAGTATGAAAGTTGTTGTTAGACCAACTGATCACAAGCAGTCTCTCCAACTTCCTAAAATATAGCTAAATGCAGCTGTCAACACTATGGGTTCTCCATCCACTCCAGGTAGATTAACTTCCATTTTCAATCCTTAGGAAAAGAACATTCTCTCTTGCTGTATTAGATGAGTTACTAGAGCTACTGCTGCTTACTCAACCAACTGCAAACACACTAACTCAATATATTCATGATACAAACTGGCTTCACAGCATGAATATAGCAGTGTGATCTCAGCAGCAGAAGCTTGTAAGATAAACGGACAGCTAAAACAACCACTTGGGATATTTCTGATAGTTCATCACTTCTACTTCCACTGAAGCATAGAAAAAGAAAAAAGCAGATACCAGCTACTTAAGAAAAAGACATCCACATATATTACTTCAGCCCCAAAGAAGCTGGAAAGCTTTTTTCTGCCTAATGAGTATCAAGCCAGACAGAGCAAACTTAATTCTAGACAGAGCTACCTTAATTCAGAAGATGCACACAGAAAACATTTATGTCTCTGTTTTTTTCATCTAAGAACATAGCTGCAGAAGAAGAATCAGAACTGGCTCCTGCAAAGTCTGAACAGAGGAACAGAAAATAAACATAAAAATCAAACCACATGCAGAATGTTCCTTCTGCTTACATGACAGATCAAGACATGAGTCTAGTATGATGAATGACAGCTGCTCATATAGTCCATCACATCTTTCATCTCAGTTGAGGTAAAAATTGAAATCTCTTTTCCTTCTCAGATAACTGCACTAATGATCGGGGGGAGGGGGGGAATCAAAGGCAAGCTTACAGTTTCTCGGAAACATCCCTCAAGCTGTCCAACTGAACTACTACAGCACAATCAGAAATCTGAAGTCTAAGTAGTGATTCTCACAGTGTGACATTTACCAGTTGCTAAAAAATGAATGTCGTTTGCCTCTGAAGTTACCCCTAGACTACTAGAAATTCAAACAGACATTTGCATAGTCATTCCTCAAACTCGAATTCTGGTTTGCTTGTTTTCTCAAATACACAGATCACAGGCTACAGTTGTCCAGAGAGAAATGACTAAGACAGGACCCAATCAGATGTTTGCTGGTCTAACTCACTAATCTCACTCCAAGATGGCAGGCAGAAGAATCTGCTGAGCATATACACTCTCCAAAATATTCTACTAGAAGAGCAACCAGAAGATTGACCACCACCATCTGTTAACATAATCTGTCTGAAGGTTAACAATACATCACACTGAATGAATGTTATATTGGTGAATATATTTCAAGATCACTAATTCTTTCAAAGAAAGAGTGGCAGAAGGAAAAACAAGCACATATACTCAACATTATGTTTTGGTGCAGCCAAAGTTTTACCTGAGGCAGAAAAGAGGCTATCTGAAGAGTCTTCCACTGCTACCACGGAGCTTAGTCTAAGAACTCTGAACGGTTCTAGCTGCAGTGGTTTCCTTCAAGGGGAGAAAACCAGGGTAAAAGAGTATGCGTCCATTGACACTGCTACTTTAAGGGATTGTTTTCACAAGTGATCTTCATGGACAATTAATTTAGTACAAGACTACTGGTTGCCAATCTCACATAAGACATGCCTTGAGAGAGTAAGAAACAAATTTGAGAGTTAATAAAAGAAAAAGGGAGGTGATTCTGCCCTTCTGCTCAGCTCTCATGACGCCCTACCTGATTCTACATCAGCTCTGGGGCTTCCATTGGAAGAAGGACATGGACCTATTGGAGCAAGGTCAGAGGAGGTCCATGAAGGCAATCAGAGAGCTGGAGCTCCTCTCCTCTGAAGATAGGCTGAGAGAGTTGGAGTTGTTCAGACTGGAGAAGAGAAAGCTCTGGGGAGACCTCATAGCAGCCTTCCAGTACCCAAAAGGGGCCAAAAGGGACGTTTTACAATGGCATGTAGCAATAGGCCATGAGGTAAAGGTTTTAAACTGAGAGAATGTAGATTTTTATTAGGAAGGATATTAGGATATCCTAGGGTATTAGGAAGAAACTGTTCCCTGGGGCACTGGAACAAATTGCCCAGAGAGGCTGTGGATGTCTCATGCCTGGAAGTGTTCAAGGCCAGGCTGGATGGGGCTTTGAGCAGCCTGGTCTAGTGGAAGGTGCCCCTGCCCATGGCCAGGGGGTTGGAATGGCAAGTTATGATTCTATAAAAAAAATCATTCTATATTGTCTGGAATAATTCAATAGTCTGCAACCACAACTCTGTTTTCCAAGCATGCAGCAAGATGTCAGGCTCTTCAAATAGATTACTTATCTCAATAAAGTACCAAAAAGTGTCAAAACGCAGCTTATGAAGCTCTTTATAATAAACTGCACTCTGAAGTACTGGCGGTCTGCTTTCAAATGCAAAGTCTGGTTGTTTTTCCACTGTTCATGACAAGACTTCATATGTCTTTAAAGCACTTGCTTTTACGTCTGTATTCGCTCAGCTTTTGGTATGGTGAGTCCAACTACAGTTCAGTTACTTAGCCTGAAAGGAGAAGGGCTCAATACCAGGGATTCAACTGTTTCCAGGGAAGAAACATTCAGACAACAGAGATAAAGCTAGAGAACTAGAATAAAGGTAGTAATAGGATACAAGAAGTCAGAAAGAATAAGCTTTACTCCCTACAGGTTTCAGGAGCACTCAGAATAACCGAACTATGAGCATTTTCTTACTTTAAGTAAGATAATTGCAAACAAAGCAGATATATTGCATGTAGAGCACAATAAAGCAGTTATTTCTAGCTCCTAAGGGTGTGAGCAGATTCAAAAACATTTCAGAAGTGTCTACACTTTTTCCATGCCTGTATATCAAACACCAGAATGTCAAGAAACAGGTCTTCAGCGGGTTGTCCCCAGTAACCTGCACAGTGTGTGTCAGATGAGGAAAAAAACAGCAGGTAAACCAAAAGAGCAAACATATTAGCTTTTGAAAAGCTAGAGGGCATTCAAGAGAGCCAAGTAACTATGCAAATATGAGTTCTTTGCAAAGACCCATCACCACTCTCCAGAACTTACTGCTGTGGTACTAGATTACTCATATTTACATTCCACTGAAGAAGCCATCACGAGCTCTGGATAGTTCCTCCATTAGTCACATGTATCACAACACACCAAGAAAGGAGCCTTGTGATTAATCACATAACGTTCTGACTTGAGCAACAGACTGTTTGATTTTCTTCTAAAAATGCTGGTGCTTGCCCTCCTTCTCCCTCTCTCTCTTCCCCTCTCCCTTCCCAGCACCCTGTATGCCACAGGGCCCGCATGCTGCTGCTGATCTTCCAGTTGTAGGCCTATGGATCAGGTGGCTTGTCCATGCCCCACTGCTGGACGTTACATGCCACTCTGTCAGTAGCTGACTAAATCATAGAATCCTGAGTATCTTGAGTTGCAGAGGACCTATAAAGATCAAGTCCAGCTCCTTGCTCCTCTCACAAGACTAACTAAAGCTAATCACATGACTAAAAGCATAGTCCAGACACTCTGAACTCTGACAGGCTTGGTGCTGTGACCACTTCCCTGGAACGCCTGTTCCAATGACCAGCCACTCCCACGGGGAAGGATTTTTTCCTATATATCCAATTTGAACTGCTCATGATGCATCTTCATTTTGTTATTTTCTGTCCTGTTGCTGGTCAGCAGAGAAAAGAGATCAACACCTCCTCCTCTAATATCCCCTTGAGGAAGCTGTAGACAGCATTGAGATCACTCCTCAGACTTCTATTCTCCAGGCTGAATGAATCTCAGCCGTTCCTGATAAGTCTTGCGCTTGAGGCCTTTCACCAGCTTGGTTAAATCTCTTTGGACACACTCTAATAATTTCACAGAATCAGAGAATACTTTAGTTTGGAAAGGACTCTTAAGATCATTGTGTCCAACCATTTAACGTCCTTACGTTGAAGTGCCCAAAACAACATCCCTCCCTCAACTAACCAGTGATGCTGTGCTTGATGCACCTCAGAGTATGGTTGGCCCTTTTAGCTGGTAGGGCACACATGTGCTGACTCACATTCAACTTGTCATTAACCCAAATCCACAGATCTCTTTCCTTGGGGCTGCTCTCCAACCTCTTGACCCCCAGATTGTATGTATAATCAAGATTATCCCATCACAGGTGCAGAATCTGACACTTGTTAAGTTTCATATGGTTGGTGATTGCCCAGCTTGGATCTATCCTGTCGCCAAGCCACTCATTTTCACAAAGTCCACAAAAATCTTGAACTTGAAGAGGTCTCTCATCTTCTGGAGTTTACATGAAGCAGTTCATTTAGTGTCAAGGACAATGGTAGCCACAAGGATATAAACTCTTGGGCAACCATGCAAAAAACAGCTTCTCTAACTTCCAGAAGGGAAACAGGATTATATACTCCTGTGGCTTGTTCTCCACCCTCTTGAAGAGCTGGGAACATGAAGAGTAGAAATATTCAGCACCTAACTATAACAGAAGTTACAGAAAATGCAAGAAGGCCAACACTTTGAAACCTGCTCATTAAACACTTTAAATAACAGAGAAAAACTTATCACATCCCTTACAATTGCTTTTTAAGCTTATCAGTACTTGATTTGAACCCAGGTTTTGCCCCATCAGCATTAGTTACCTACAAGAAAAGACTTCTGTTGCTTACCTCACATTCTGACAGTTCTTTTTCAATGTCTTAAGCACACAAAACCAAGAGAAGCCATTTAATCATTAAAAAAAAACAAGAGAGAAAGGTGAGTTTGTTCTCTACATCTTGCTGTAAGAACTGCCTTTCTCAGATTTCAAGTGGAGAACCTGGAGCATGAAAACTACTTCCTCTGCGTGGAAGAACATACTTAAAACTGTGTTCCTCCTGTCAGCCAGGGCAGAGGTTTGCAGACAAGATCCCTCTGCATCAGGCAATGCAGATGGGATGTTTACTTCCACTGCCAAGCAGCAGTTTATAATTAGCCCTGCCTGAAGCCTCATGAAATTTAATCCCACACAGTTGTTTTCAAACTCTGTTCCTCCTATAAGTACCCACTATCGACATTGCTTTTCAAGTTTAGATTCTCTGCAGAGCAAGAGAATACAAAAGGCTTTGCATAAGGTTCCATTTAGAAGAATGAAGCCCCTTCCTACCTAAAATAAATATAACCCAAACACAAATAACAACTGAAAATCAGCCAAAAGAAACAAAGACAATTTTTTACATCTGAGGAGTGTCTGCTTTCTGCACATCTGGACTGTTCCCTAATGTATCTGACAGGAATAAAGTCAACTAAGCCTCTGCTGCAACCAATAAAAAGATTTTTCTCTTCAAAAAGATGCGTTAAGATTACCCTAATAGCTATCATATTTAATTTCAGTACAGTGATCCAAAAGCTACTTCCCTGAAAACTTACTTTATTCATACTAATCTTTAAAATACAATACAGAAAAAATTAGGCAACTAGTCTCTGATTTATTTGAATATGTGAATTACTAACTATTCACTCCATCCATAAAAATGTTGATTTAATATTTTTAAAAGCCTACAAAGTCACATTTTGACTCAAAACTATTTACTTAAATAACTGTAGCCAAGTGAGGGTTTTTTCATCAGAACATGGTAAAATATGCCATTTATAGGGAAAGAAAATTCCATATTTTGAAGCACAATTTTGCTTATCTAAATTTTCTCATGCACCAGTCAGCTGATATTGCTTGTTTGAGTTGTAGAAACTAGGAAAATGCAATTGGGTTCTTAACATTAGCTATAAGCAGAATTTTCCAGGGAGGATTTGATACAGGAATAAGAGGACAGAATGAATAACTCTAAATCAGCGGAAAGCATACAGAAGGACTGAGCCAACCACAAAGCTAGAGAACTAACACGATGGCAACAGTTGTGCCAAATGATGAGCTGCTTATTCAGAAATGGGAAGGGATAAAAGAGAACTATGCAATAGTTAACAAGGGTCTAAGTACTCCTATGAATCATTTCAACCAAGTAGAGAAAATAAAAGCAATTATTTGGCATCTTAATCCCAACCTGTCCAGTGATGAGTTATCTACCACAGTTTGGGTTGCTTTCTTACAGTTTGTAAATCTACACATCCATAACTGATGTGATCGCTTTCCCTTCATGCATTGGTTTGGATGCTTGGTGATTCTCTTCTGGTTACAACCCTCAGTGGCAAATCAACATCCAATGTCAAACAGCAGAGCTACAGGTCCAAGATCTCCTCAAGCCTGAACAAGCTCCCAAAGCACTGTCACTAACAGCAAGTTGGAAAGAGAAAGTATTTTCCATTCTTTGGGGAAAGGTGTCTCTTGCAGAGAGTACTTCCTCCCCATATTCAAAATACTTAAAACCCCGTTGACCAGAGCCCTGGATGACCTGCAGCGACTGACTCTACTGAAGCACAGGATGGGAATGGAAGGTGTCCTCCAGCTTCAGCATCCTGTACTTCTGTGACTTGGGGCAGTTCTAGTCACTGAACCAAATCCCTTGTGCTACAAAACTCATAACTACAAATAAAGTAAATCTCTCTTGACTCTCTGCAATTCTTTTTACAGGTAAGAACTAAAATATTTTGCCCTGTGTTTTGAAGTTTGTAAGCAGAAACTTAAGCTACACTAACAAAAACTGTTTGAAGAACATTTAGGTGACAGAAGCATGACATTTGCAACAAAAATCTGTAAGATTAAATATCGGATATGCTGGGATAGGAAGCTGGAAGAGAGGAAAAGGTGGCAACAAATACAAACATATTGGACAAATTGATTTGATTTTCACTCATTTCTTCTTACCTGTAACTTCAAGAGAGCCTGAACATGATCCAAGACTGCAGATGCCTTACATTATACTTATTGTTATTTCACTTAAGTACTTGACCTTACCAAGCATAAATTGCAGTACTAAAAGTAGTGAGTGTTTTCATAAAGTATTACCTAGAAAGCAAATGCTAAGTTTTCTTCCATGTTGATTCAAGGACTAAGGCAAAATATAACTGGCAGACAGAAGCATTATCTTGTCTGCATTCACATGCAGCAAACTCTTGATAAAGGCTGTAAGTGTTTGATTAAATATTGCCAAGTCTTACATTATTTAAAGCCTACAGGTTGGCCTTTGCACCTTTAAGTACTAGGCACACTGAAATTTTCGACTCAGGTTAACTGTTCTTGAGTGTTTGGTACTCTTCCTCATAGCACTCCTAACCACAGACACTTTGTGCATTAAGCATGAAGTTATTTGATGTCAGCAATGCCACCTCTGTGGCCATTGCTGCCACTGCCCTTTCTTGCATCAACAGAGCACCTGAGGAAGCCAGCCCTGTTCTTCTGCCCCTGAGGCAGGCAAGGAGTATCCTCTACCTCTCTCCCCAGGTATGAAGTGCCAGAGCAATCACCAGTCTCCCGTGGAGTACAAGGGGTCAAGACACCTCCGCTCTCCACCATCACCAACCTGTGCTGGAGTTGGACTGAGTAGTCATCTTAGGAAAATCTGTTCTCAAATCTCACCAAGATCAAACAGGCATTCAGACATTTTTGAAATTCTGTCTTGACATAAGAAATGTCAATAATTTTTTTACAAGCCTAAGAACCCAAAATCGTTTAATGACATGTTGCTCACACTCTGCAAGTTTAAGCTACTTGATAGACAGGACTTTAAGCTTTCACAAAGCTGATGAGCCTTGCAGCTACTACTCACATAGCTGAAATTTCCAGAACCAGGTCCATTCTTGCCACGAGGATCAAGTTCACTCATTATAAAAGTTAATGTTCTGAACTATGATATCAATCACTCTTTATGGCACGAAAGTGCATTAACTTTGTTAATATACCTTAGTTCACATTATACATTGCAATGTAGAGAGGCAGAATTTTGTTGGAGACTTTGGTGTGGTTCACGCTTAAGTAAAAGAAACCAAAGGACTTCCCAGTCCTGTAATTAAGACTTTTATTTCTTGGAAGCTTAAAGCTATCTATAAAAGGTAAAAGATATAACTGAACAACCAAGATAGCACTAGCATGCTAGCACCCCTGACACTTCTTTGAAATCCTCCTGGTGTCAGCCGGCATCATGGAAAAGTAACTACATCAAGACAAACTCTATGAAGATCTGGATCAATAAACAGGTACCAGAACGCCCTAGAAATATCAGTGCTTTGCAAAGTTTTACTGTGATTAGTAATCAGTAGTGTGGGTGTTAGTGACTAGTCAAATCATGTTGTACATGAACATTTGAAAGCTACAAGAGCCTTGTGTAAAACTGCATTGGGGGTGCTTGAATTTGGCCAGGGCATCTCCTGTACGTGAAAAAATAACCTGCCCTTGTAATTCTGTATTTTGCATCCTAGTCTCCCTCCTCGGTCAAAGGTCAAAGCCTGTATGTCAGCACCTCTCCCTCTTCCAGAGTCAAGGAATCTTCTTGAGGATTTCTACACTTACACCTAGTAAGTAACAGCTTCAGCATTTCTTGGTAAAAACCTTTCCGCAGTTGACTGACATCTGTGAAAACTCTTGCTCTGAAGCTCATACTTCAAAACAGTGGGGCGTACCACAAGCAGTCAAAACTATACTTTGAAAATTGTGGATCAATATACACACTGATAGCACTAAGACGGACACCAGAGGAGATGGTGGGGTTCAGAAGGGACACACATTCAAGGCTGTTTGAACATTCCATGTTCTGACCCTCATAAACAGTTTTACAAAAGTTAAGCCTCACTGGGATAACAACCCAAATGGCAGAGAGCAAAAAAAATTGTCAGTTAAACACACTGGAAAGACTACAATAGTGGATAATCAAAAGATTAGTCTTTGATTTGAGAAAAACTGTTTTATCCAAACAGATTGCAAACTCTTCAGTATTACGTAATTTAATAAAATCATTACTTCTCCCGAGTGTAACTACAACTGACATCATGTAACCTAAGGCTATTTTATCACCAAAAGATGTACATGTATTCAGATAAATAACATTCTCCTCTCTTTGAACTGAAAATCTCTATATACCTATGTACAGTTCAGTACCCTGCACTTCCTTGTATGGAGAAAAAGTGAAGTGTTTTCAGCACAACTTTGCAACATTTAGAGCCATGACTTCAGGACGTGCACTTTTTCTGCTCACATCAATTCAGTAAAACACTTTACACGTCAATAAAGTGTGTAAACGGATAGATTGGAGGCTTCCCTCCCCAGCAAATGGCTAGGAAACATGAGCATTTTGGTTTTTTCTCTGCATCTTTATTTGCTCACACTGCACCTCTGGTAGCTTCTTGTACTCGGGCAGGGAGGGAGAGAAGAAAGAGTATTCCGGAAGTGAGTACAGCAGCAAGGCTCATCTCCAGAAAGCTTAGGGAGGCTTGTACTAGATGAAAAATGGTAGCATATTAGCACAAGGAAGTATTGAGAAACTAAGACTTGCGATCTGGCCAACAGTGAAATAAAAGGTCCAAAAATTCAACAGTTAAGAGTGGTAATTCTCACTTTGATCAAGGAAAAAGAACTTAAGTTACAACTTATGATGACGCAGTAAATGGAGCTTGGCCTTTCATTTAGAAATTCCTTCTTTAAAATAAAACTTCGTTGAAACACACACTTGTAATGTGCACAGAACTAGGTCTATACTCTTATTTTTGCAGCAGTAGACCAAAACAGTGGCTCACAGTGGTCAGGGTTGTTTAATGTCTGCTGATACTTTAACATTGACAAATTATTTCACCGCCTGTTGCTTTTACCTTCCTTGCCAGAAGTCTTATCAGTTCAATTGAGTTTGTGTACTGATAGCAAAATCCAAACAAAATCTGCAATCTAGTCAGAAACATTAACTGAATAGTAAAACTGAATTTGCTTTTTGAGACTTTTTATCATCATGCTTTGTTCAGCTATGGCTAAAAGGATTCTTCAGTCTTTTCAATCTGCATACTTAAAATAGTTACTACAGATTTTGGTAAAAGAGGAAGACTTTGGGTTTTACAATGAGTGTTTCCTGTGGGAGGGCAGGCACAGAGGAAACCAGATCCAGTACAGTGATTCAACTCATATTTTAGTCCATTGCTCTGAAAATGAATCAGCTCTGGCACCAGTTACTTCATTTTAAACCAAAGTCTATTGTTCTGCTTAAACATCATGTTTCAGTAGCACCAATGACACTTTTCTTCCTACAGGTATTTACTGTGGAGTGATTGAGACACAGCTGCATTAAGTGACAATTCAGCAAGCCAGGACTTTGCAGCTTTTGCTTCATTTCACCTCACCAGCATTGGTTTGGAAATGTGCAGACCAATGTCCAGACACCAGGAAATGTTCAGCCATAGGATGTGTGATGGACAACAGCCTACTTCTCTGGGCTATGAGGAACATTGTGGGAGAAGGCTCGTTTTTTTTCAACTTCAACTCACTTTGCATTGTGTGTGCAAAATTACTACCTAAAAAGTAGTTCTGAAAGACAGCCTTGCACAGAGATACTGCATGCACGCAGGTCAGGGTGACTAGTTTCAGTGGCCTAAATCAGACAGATAAAAACTTAAATAAATTATAACCCAACTAAATGGCAGCCTCTTAGATAAATGTCAAGCCAGAAATGCTTGACATAGGTTTTGTCAGATGAGGGCTTATTTTTTGTTTCTCACTTTAAAAAAGGATTGGTGGGTTTATTTTCTTTTGGTCCTTCATTGCTGTTACTTGAGAAACAGATAAACCTCCCTTTTTATACAAAGGCTACGTTCTTAGCAGTTCCAACATGTTTATGCACTCAGGAAAACATCTGGAATGCATTCAGAGTGAAACCATATGCATTTCTAGTTCAAGTGCATCTTGGCAAAGTACTTACATCCAACCATATTTAGACAAAAACTTTCATGAAGAATTCTCTGTAACTGCCTTAAGAAACAGTGTCACTATCCCCACTCTGATTCTGTATCGCCTTCTAACGTAAACTGGATTTTACATTCCAGTGTTATCACTTGCAGGCGGCCATTACACATGCCAGATTTTAGTCTGCTCTAAGTTTACTCATTTTGTAGAATATCACAGGAAAGCGATAAGAGTGGATGGAAAAATTGTCCTCAGGACAGGTAAGAATTGTAAGCAGAAGAGAGCTGCATCTGAGTATAGAGTTGATGATGGAGACACTGGCAAAGATGCAATAGCAACATCGAAGGGAAAGAAGTAGAAACAGCAGTGTGCAGGGGAAAGGAAGAAGGAGTAGAAGCAGCAGTGTGCAGGGGGTCGGAAGGAGACAAGAGCTGCAGAGGTCTTGATGCAAAGAAAATGTCAGTTTGCTATGGCCACAGGCTTCAGAATCACAGCTCTTACATGAAGTTTTGGGGGAAAAAAAGGTCCACATCTTGGCTTAATTAGCATGGTAAAGATCTGGCCTTTACAAAAAGCCAAAATATCAAAAAGGAAAGCTGAAAGTTGTTGTGAGAAGGGAAGAGGGGAAGGATATCATAAATTAAATTGTAAACTTGCTGGCTAAGACAGCTCTGGTCTGTAGAAATGATGTTTGTATAACGATTTGCAGCACTTGGGGACAGAGAGAGCTGGGAATAGTTGGTGAAGTAACTAACAAATTTGGAATTTAATCACAAGATGCCTGGCATCCAGGATGTACTGAGAAACACAGAAGCAGGCAGAGATTTCTGGTGTCAAGACAATACAGGCAGGCATGGATAGCTAGAGACATGGGAAGAAATAGTGGGTTGTAAAATAAAGATACAAATATTGAAAACGTTGGCCTTACCCAAAAGCTTTCCACATAGACTTCAACCCTTCCCCCAAACCTTATCCTGAATCTCCTTGTTTCTAAATTTAACAAGGACTTGTGTGACACCACAGCTGTCTATTTTGTCCAATAGTATCAGCTCTAATAAAAACTCTATGCTAGCTGACACATTTGCCTCACTTATTTTTAATCCACCACATCAAGCTACTACTGCTATCACTACTAGCCCCTTTCCTCTGCACACAGGTTCAATTATTTCTCTCCAAATCACAGAGAACAAACAAGTAATGGTAAAATATAAGTCTAAATGCTGTAACTCCATTTTTTTTCCCAGACAGAAAAGGTTTAGGGTGTAGTACTTCCATGGAAGTAATAAAACCCAGTAATAATATAGTTTGCAATATTACCAATCTATGAGGAAAGTAAAGTGGAATTAACATCTGCAGTTAATTAACAGCTGCCTCAGTCAGGAGGTTTTCCTTTTATGAGTACAGTTAAAGATGTAATTTCTTAGATGTTTATAGTATGTGGATTCCCCATGTGACTGAAATCTGTATAAAGGAAACNCTGTCTATTTTGTCCAATAGTATCAGCTCTAATAAAAACTCTATGCTAGCTGACACATTTGCCTCACTTATTTTTAATCCACCACATCAAGCTACTACTGCTATCACTACTAGCCCCTTTCCTCTGCACACAGGTTCAATTATTTCTCTCCAAATCACAGAGAACAAACAAGTAATGGTAAAATATAAGTCTAAATGCTGTAACTCCATTTTTTTTCCCAGACAGAAAAGGTTTAGGGTGTAGTACTTCCATGGAAGTAATAAAACCCAGTAATAATATAGTTTGCAATATTACCAATATTGCAAACTATAACTAGACAGGAATTTGTTGTCCTGGAAATATCAGTTTAACAAATTTCTCACTTTATTTTTCCTTCAGAATACTGCACTTATTCATAAACAGAAAAGATGCAAATAATATTTTCTGTGGTTAAGCAAATAAGCATACAAAGACTGTTTTATAATTAAAATCTGATTTTACCAATTAAATCAACGGATATGTAATGAAAACAAACTTCTTCATGGAAAGATTAAATTGTATATCAAGTCACAACATTTACCTGATGAAATAATAACTGCTATCCTCAAAACAAAGGTCAGTTTTACCTGGATTAAAACTATTTGGCTTTAAGTGAAACAAGCTTTGCGGATACATCAAAAAAATCAATACCGTTTATTGTGAAAAACTTTGAAGAAACAAAAGATCCAGTGGGAGTTTTACGGGACTCAATCTATGAGGAAAGTAAAGTGGAATTAACATCTGCAGTTAATTAACAGCTGCCTCAGTCAGGAGGTTTTCCTTTTATGAGTACAGTTAAAGATGTAATTTCTTAGATGTTTATAGTATGTGGATTCCCCATGTGACTGAAATCTGTATAAAGGAAACCAACTGTATTTGTCACACAGACAATGATGTGTGATGAGATCTGACTTAAAATGCAAACGTTTTCTTTTTAAATTATCATCTTCCTAAATTATGTTAGAGTGATTCCTGCATTTGACATAAAGGAACCGTTCTACTTTCAGAAAAAGTATTATAAACAGGCCTTACGCCATGAAGAACTGAGTTCTTGGACTGTCACAGGAATTTGCCTTGTGACTTTTTGGACTTCTTAGTAGAAAACCTTCTGGATCCTATTCCTCTAGGCTCTGCAGACACATCAAATGCAGATACTAAACTGGTTTAAAAGGAGTTTGTGATCAATATCACTGCAGTAATTTTTATTTTCAACAAGTGAAAAATGCGCTTTTCTGTAGTAAGCAGAAGAAATCTTTCCTCAACTAGAATTAGCAAGCACATAGAGAAAGGAATACATTTTTCATGAAAAAGCAAACTCAGATTTTGCTTTTATGAATTAAATTTTACTTTTATGATACCAAGCAACCTTCCAAACACTATTTTTTACACTGTAAGTCTCCAGCACACAGAAAAGCTGCCTTAGCACTGTTGCTCCCACTGTGTGCTTTGCAAGGTGGCACAGAGACCTCCTGCGGCAGCTGGTAAGATACAGACAAGCTGGAACACTGTTCCTCTGTATTGGGAATAACTTTCAGGGTCTAGGTAGCAAGGGCTGATAACATGGTGAGACACTTGATGACAAAGGAACGACCTACCATGCTGCAGGGAGTATGACACAGGGTTAACAACAAGGCCACAGATAATACCAAGATTCTGTCAAGAGAAGGGAAAATCTTGGGGAAAAATCCCTAGAATGAATGAGAATTCTGCATACCTCTGTCATAGATGCTAGGACTTAAGGATTATACTGAACGGAAAAAGAGAGGATATGACTAAGTTGAATGGAAGGCCCTTCAGAGATGCAGCATTACCAGTGGAGAAGCTGTAAGCACAGGGTAGAGTTGGAGCTCTGTTCAACCATTGCCTTCTCCTGCCCCAGCCTCTGGACAACATACTGTTCTGACAGTCCACCTGACTTCACTGCACTGGGAATGATCTGCTGCTGCCCTGGTATCAGGTGAAGATAAACAAATTTACTGGTCTGTCTGAGTAAGGTGGCCAGGCACCTCTTGGCCTCATCTACGTTGTGCCCTAATGGATACTGATGCTCAGTGCACTCTGTTGCCCTTGTGTTGCAGCAATGAATGAATACTTACTCACAAAGTGGGGAGGATACATGCCTACCTGTAGCAGATGGGAGCCTCCAATTGAATACACAAGATTGGTTGCCCTTACCTGTTACCACAACCCCTACTGCCTCTGCTCATCTTGGGTTAGACTTCCTTGACCACTGTAGATGGACGGATGAGACATATAGGCTCTGGGCTTTTGGTATAGGCAGTGTACTTTATACAGTAAAGAACTCATTACAGGACTCTTCCCAACAATGCTGTATGCACTCAGATAGGTCCAATTTTCTTCCCTCAGCAACATGAATAATTTGTTGAAAGAAGTATTGAACTGATTAAGGGGATGAAAAGATTTTAAAAGTAATTAGTAACTGATTCCCTGGAAAAAAGAAAACAACAAACAAAACAACAACAACAAAACAAACCCACCACAAGAGAAAGAGGACTTTCAGACACATTTACGTTACAACAGTCCTGTTTGGCCTGTCCAGAAGCATACTGAAGAACAGTGGTTTACACTGAGACATCAGGGCTTTGAATGACGTTGCTGCTGCACCTGTAATTCCAGGCATGCTGAAGCTCTTGCATGAGCCAGAAGCCAAAAAATACACCTAGTATCTCACAATTGACATGGCAAATGCTTTCCTTCCAGTTCCTCTAAATGAAAAAAAGGACAGACCCCAATTGCCTTCATCTGGAATGGTGCACAACATGTCTGGAACTGGCTTTTGCAAGGGGGAAAAACACAGTCTTACCAGCTCCCGAGGCATCATCCACTAAACTTTAAAGCATTGTATCTCTATTTTTTCCACAGCACTGATAAGGTATTTATTAGAGGGAAAAATCTCGAAGCAGGACTAAGCAAAAGGCAAAAAGCAATCTTTATTTTCCCCAACTGGAATACATCAGTCCATGGCCAACAAATCAACAATATGAGGAAAGTTGAACTGCTCTGGCCACAAAATGCCCCAGCATATGATGAGTCATATACCCAAAATAGCCAATGTGTTTGTTTACTGATGAGTCCTGTAAATTTGAAACAGGGCTCCAACAGGAGCCCCCTCCGCACAGAAAGATGCCACCTGCAAAGGGACAAGAGGCTGTCATCAGTCTGCAAAGGGAAAAGCCTTTGGAGTCATCTTGGAACATACTTAGAAGCATCAGTGACCCTGAGTATATGGAGACACAAACTCGTGAGAGATCACTGTTGCCGTACAGAAATGGCTCAGAGATTGGAGTCATGATAACCAGCAGCAGAGAGGAAAACCACTTTCAGCAGCAGAAGAATGGAAAGCAATACAACAGCTACTCAGAGATTATCTACTTGAACTCAAGACATAAGATATATGTCTTTGCAGGCAAGTTGTATGTCTAATAGTTCCTAGGTACATGTTGCTCAAGAATGTATGGGGTATGAACTGGGCATGAACTAGGGTTCCAGCAGCAGAAGCCTGAAGATTTTCCTGTTTGGGAAGAGGCAATGAACTGCCCTGTGCCACTTACAGTCTTGTCATGTTGGCACTAAGACACACCAAACCTTCAACAGGTAAGAGGAACACGGAGTATTCCTGCTTGAAAACATGTAAGAATGAGCATCAGCCTGTGGGGATAGGAGACACATAAAGAGAAGTTCTGAGACACTCGCAGAAAGAGAGAGAGAGAGATTGTAGAGGGGACATTTGCATAGGCAGGAGAGGTTCCATGCCAACAGAGTGCATCTCTGAGGAACTTCAGCTATGAGCCATCCACATCATGGCAAGGACACCCCTGAGAGACTTCAGCTGTGGGCCACTAACACCAGGACCACCCACATCAGGACACTGACAACCACGAGGGACCATAAGCAACTCTCACCAAGGCAGGGATACCGAGAAGCAAAGGAGAATTAGCAGGAAGCAAGGAGAAGCAGTAGAAAGGACCCACTAGGCATACGACCTTCCTGCTCTGCCTCACCAATGTAGCAAGGGATGAGCTGAGCACAATCTGCATTGAAAATCAGAGAGGCTGAGAAGGCGTGGGTAGCAGTGTGTGGCTTAGGCTGAAAGTAGGGAAAGGGGAGGATCTTAGGGTTTTGATTGATTGTTTTCTTTCTCTCAGTTTCCAAATCCATGATTAGACGTTTGTGTTACCTGATAGTAAACTAATTTATGGAAAAGGTCCCTGAGACTGTTTTGCTTGTAACATTCTCTGGAAACACTTTTGCTACACTGCAAAGAGTAGGTTCGCATGCCAGAGCATGGAAAAACATCTTGTCTGAAAGAAAGAGGCTTCCCCCTGGCAAGATGGTCTTAACTGATGATTACTATTATTACTGCATTTCACTAAAATAGCTGCTGCCCGATGAAATACAAGTTGATTGCAGTGAGAGATTCAAGACAGCAAGAATTAAAGCAGAGTCCCTTCTGAAGTGCAGGCCACCCCATCACATGCACCATGCATCAGGAAAATACTGAAAATGGTCTTGGCTGGTCAGCAGTAGGCTGAGTCACGCTAAACTCTTGCCAAGTTAAATCACTTTAACTAGGGAGAGCTTAGGGATTGTTGTAGTGATGTCATTTCAATGTAGCAGCGCAGCAGCCATTTTGTATCAACAACAACACATTAAAAAACCCCACACCTCTTAGCCATTTCAAATTAGAGAAAACAGAAAGATGGAAACATATGTGCTATACTTTTCAAATCCCTCCTGCCATGTGTGCACACTAGTGCTGCTACTAAAATTGTTCAGCTGAAAGAAAGCTGTGTGGTTGTTGCTTTGGCTTTTTAAATCTGATTTACAATTAAAAAAATAAATAAATAAAAAAGGCAAACAACACCCAAGCCCGCACAGCAGAGATCAGTGTCCAGGAGTCCCTGCCCCATCTGAAAGCTTCATCTAATAGATTACAGACAGGCTCATTTCCCTGTCTTTCATCCAACTAGTATTTTTTCTCAACACTGACTTGCCTTAACAAGAAGTCAAGAGCACAAATATTTCCTTCTCTTTGCTCCTAGCACTACAATTACAGAAGTCCTATCTGTTATTCACCTTAGGCTACTGATCTTACAACACAGATACTTCAGCTTCCACCCTGTATTTTGCTTACCTCCCTGTGTTCTCTACCACAGGTGTTCCTTGTGGCAACTGTGTTTCATTCAACAAGCTCTACTAATTTCCTGCAAAGGATACTTGAAGCATATATTCCCCAGTCCAGACCTGAGATACTCAATAAGCAGACAGCTTTTCATGCCTTGATGTCTCTATAGTAGATGAGGGAGACTTTTGAGCCTCGTGTCTGCATACAGTAGACACATGCATGGACTTTTCCTGTTTAATTCTCCTCTGCTGTGCTCTTCATATAAATTGCACAAAGTATCTGCTGCCTAAAACTTTTTTTTTGTTGCTGTTGCATTTTGAAAACCAGACACCTAAAACTAGATGCTGGGCTAACCTGGCAGGTTTGCAGATGTAAGATGGCTGAGCCACCTCACAGTCAGCCCAAGCAGGAAGCCTCCCGCCCTCTCCTTCCCTGCCCCCACCCCATCTCCACTCACAGATGCTCAGCTCTGCCACTCCCTTGCACTGGTTCCAAAGGCTCTGGCACCCATCAGACACTCTGCAGAGCAAACTCAATGTGCCCAATTAATCATTTTCTGACTTATCAAGCTGAATCATCTCAGCACAGGCCCTGATGGGCATCAGATCAAACATAGCAAGAGAGATATGGAAAGATCCCATTCCTCAGCAGGGTGAAGCTACCCAATCACGTCTAGAAATTGATGATTGAAAAAGTCACATTCAACCTTCCTCTGGATGCAGCCCCAAAGATATCTACATTCCAGCTTTGTATGACTTGAAGAGCTCATACTTGGCAAATGAGACATCTGAATATCAGGTTAAGCTTAAAACCACAAACTTTTTTTTTAAAGCAAGCTCAAATAAGAAAGTTCATTCTTGCTTAATAACACGTTCAAATCCTCATGATATGTTGAATATTGTTTTACACTAATAGTGTTTGTGTGCCTAAAACGGATGATTCCATAAGTTCTCAGCCTGGAGGCATGGACTCATCCACTTGAATCTTGAAAGCACTTAAACTCCAGTGAAATCAGTCACCTCCAAAACATTGCACAATAGCTGAACTGCTCATAAGGTAAGATCCTTAGCTTCCTACAGCAGTTCTGCAAATTCAGGCTATGGACAGTCTACCGAGAATTAAGTCAAAGTTTTCAAAAGCACATAATTCAGGTTTTGCCTATGTTTTAGCTTAAGACTGCAGCACCACAAATCTGGAGAGACTCAGCTTCCCCAGGCTGACATTTTCCACAGTTTTTGGATTCTCTCATGTCTTGTTTAAAGAAAAAGTGTACAAACTGATTATAACTTATCTACTTGGATTGTATTACTTGTATCAAGCAGTATCCAGATAAATTAAACAGCTTTTTCAAAGGAATCTGTTAAAAACGTAGCATCAATTTCCTCAGAATTAAAATCAAAACTCCTGAAGGCAGTTTTTGTACACTTTCCCTCTGGTGAAGAAGAAACCAAACAGATTTTCATCACCTCCAAATTTATTGATAGATAGTTTAGAAAAGCTATTTTTGAGTGACTCCTTATAGTTCCACATCTTAAGAGCATCACACCAAAGATCTTGCTGACTATGATTATGAGAACTGCTTACAGAGATAAATGAGCGAGTTTTCAACATAAATAGGAAGATCATACCTAAGTGTTCACAGCCTGAATAATGTGTCAGTTTTAAAGGTGGTTACTGTAAAATTGGACTATTTTTTCCCAAGAGCAGCTTTCCTGACCTAGCAGTTAGGATCACAATAAGGCCACAACAGAAGAACTGAATTCAAAGACTTCATGCCAAATTGCTTATTTTGGCATTCTGCATGCAGTATCTATGGCTTTCAGTCAAAGTTAGGAACAGTTCTTTTTCCTTTGCTCTTACAGGAAGAAGTTTTGCAGTGTTACTTTTACAAAGCACCTGAAAGCCAACACCACATGTCCCACAGCATGTTTATTAACATAATAAAAAACAAATAAAATAAAATAAAATAAAATAAAAATAAAATAAAATATTGCTTAGAAATAAGTCATGTAAATGGGAAATGGCAGTTTGTACTGCAAATTCTGGTTTAGGATTCCTCCTCCCGAAAAAAAAAAAAAAAAGACACAAAAAAAAACTCCAGAAAACCCAACACTTTGGTATTGGGAACTTTTGCTGCTTTTCTTACCCACTCAAACTGTTTCCTTCTATCAAGCAGCAGCATGCTGTTACATACACACCGTTTTGATCTGAGTTCAAGAAAATCATCCTCAGCACACATTGAAGCCGTAATAAGCTTCTCAGAAAATACGCCTGTGTGTCTCACCCTGCAGTTTTGCCATAACGAAAGTTTTTTAAACAGCTAATGTGTGACTGCGGACCTTCTAGTGAGTAACTATCTGATGCCCCTGAAATTGCTGTAACTCCACTTTCTTTCCTAAAATGGAAACTGAGCTCCGTCGGAGCCTCCCACCATCCGGAAAACCCCTCCAAGCCCTCCTTCGAGGACCCCCCTGCACCCAAGGGCCCTACTAGGGCGGGTACCACATATGCGCCGGAGAGATATGCGGGAGAGGCAGAAAGCTCAGGAATACTTTTAACTATCTGGAAAAGGAAAACAAAACAAACCACAAACACTACAAAAACAACCCATAAAAAAAAAAAGAGACGGAGGGAGAGAGCCTCGTCTTGTCTCGCTGCCCCGGACAGACACGGGCAAGCAGCTCCCGGGGACCCGCCCGGCTCGCTCTCGAGCTCCCGTCGCCCCCGGGGCCGCTCCGCCGACGCCCCGCGCCTCCGCGCCAAGCGACAGCGCCCGGGCAAGTGCCCCGCGGACAGCGGGCTGGGGAGCGGTCCCTTCCCAAGCCCGGACAAGGCAGCGGAGGTCCGCGGCTGCCCGTCCCTTCTCACCTTTGACGGGGCCCAAGAGGGCGATGAGCACCGCCACGGGAAGGAGATTGCAGTGCCACATGGCCACCCGTCTCACACGCCGCCCGCTCACTGACAACCGCACCCGGCACCCGCCGCTGCCGCTGGCGCTGGCGCTGCCGCTCCCGGCCGGCCGCAGAGCGGCACCGCCCCGCCGGGCTGGCTGAGCCGCTCGGAACACGCCCCGGCCGCCGCGCCCTCCGGCCGGACGCTGTTTTCCTCGCCGCGGCGCGATCAGGGTGACGGGGGGGGCCGGGGAGTCCGGGACGGCCCCGCCCCGCCCCGCCCCGCCGCCCGGGGCTGCCCCGGCTGGAGGCGGTGGGAGACGGGTTTCCCGTGTGGACTCGGCCGAGTCCTCCCGACGTAAGCTTCGAGAGAGTTGGCTCCGCCCTCACCGCTGCCGTGCGGGCTGCCTGCGAGCAAAGGCAGACTCTGGACCAAGGAGCCCGGAGGCCCTGTTTTCTGGGCGAACTGAACTCCGGGGTTTAAGCACTGGACACAAACAGTAGAAACATGTTCTTAGACCACAGCTCTCTCCTCACTCAGGCAGTCACTTTTCCTGCTTTTCCTCAGGAAAAATTAAAAAAAAAAGTTACCTGATGCTAAACATGACAGGACACCTGATAATCTTGCCCGTAAATGTCTGGTCAGTCAGAGCTATCCGTGCAAAAGCTTTGAGTTTTGCATTCGCAAGTGATGCCGCACTCGGCCAACTGCCAGCGGGTACAAATGTAAACCCATGTGCAGTACGGCACTGAGTTTTCTTCAACAGTTTTGCTGGTACAGGGAAATGAATGCTGAAGATCCTGTCTCCATGGAAGTGTTTTTCTAATTCCCACTACATGTCAGACTATTTTGGTTGAGGGCCGGTTGGTCCCCCCCAGGTGCTGTCATATCAGCCTGAAGTGCTGCTGCTGCTGCCAATTGGGGTGGGAACAGTGTCAATGCAGTTGTACTGAGCTTTGCTCAGGAGCAAATACAGCAAGAACACATCTACCAAATCCTGGTAGGGTTTGGAAGGTAACTGGACATGTGTGGCTGACTTGGATTCACTGATCATAGGTCTAAACCTTCATCAGAGATCTTTATGCCTCTTCTTTAGCATTTGGAAGACCTTGCCAGCTGGAAAAGTGGAAAGTCACGGAGGTAGTGAATCACTGTCACCAGTTCATAAATTTCTGGTTAAACTTTTTCCTCCTTGACAGTTCCTAGTCAAGTAATTTTTAGATTTAATCTCAGGCAAAAAAAAAAAGAGTGTAACTGTAGTAATAAACTTAAATGTGCTTAATCTTTAAATTGTACAGTATTTTAATTTAAGGATAAGCTTTGCCATTAAAATGTCTGAGTTTTGTAGTGGTAGTAGTGGAGTCAATTTTACATTACTGTTAGCAGCTTCCTTTTTTTTTTTTCTGGACTCCAAGCCTAAAAGATAAGATTGAATATATGCACACGAATTGTGTAACCCAGCAGTATGGATCTAGTTGTTAATGCTATGTGCATATACAAAGGAAATTATTAACTTTGCTCCAAGGATGTCCTTTAACAGAGTGTTTGTTTATAGTTGTTACTTAGCAACTAAGAAGCTGCTGTCTTGACAGAAAGAACAAGAATCCATACTCCTCAGAGCACTGCACACAGTAATCACATCCTTATAAACCACTTTTTTTTTTTTGTCCCTTAGACATTTCAGAACTAACAGAATTACCACATCCGATCAACTCACCTCATAGCTTACTGTTTCCAAAATTAGTCTGTCAAAGTTACTGTCTTCAAAGGTGGTAAAAGCAGCCTCCTGTGAGATAACTGCACTTTGCATTAGAGCTATTGGTTTCCACTTGGTTTGGTCCTTGAGGCAGGAGTAAAATTTACTGGTGCTAGCAATTTTATGGCTGATAAATTTCTCAGATTTTTGAAAATCAAGTAATTTTTTTTTTTCCAATCTTACTAAACTTCTGATCTGGCAATCTCACTGACATCCTGTGAAAATTAATTTATGTTTGGTTACCAGCTCTTCTATGTGTGATACTTTGATTAGAAAAAAAAGTAAAATAAAACAGGCTTTATCATTTCACATGTAAAGCCAATTCATCTATAAAATATAATTTGTTACTAGTACTGGTTATCTGATTGTGTACTATGCATACTGCAAAGCCTACTTCTTCCCATAGCACCTATCTTTGCCCTGCTCAACTTCACAGAAATGTGGAATCACAGAATGGTAGGGTTGGAGTGGACCTCTAGAGATCATCCAGTCCAATGCCCCTGCCAAAGCAGATCCACCTAGATCAGGTCACACAGGAATGTGTCCAGGCAAGTCTATGAAAACTTTCAGAGAAGGAGACTTCACACGCTCACTGGGCAGATCATGCCAGGGCTCTCTCACTCTGACAGTGAAATAGATTTTCCTTATGTTGTAGTAGTTTGACCCTGGCTAGGTGCCAGGCACCCACCATGNGATCGTGCCCACCCACCGCTGTTGGTGAAGGTGGGGGAAGGAATGCTGGAGGGACAGCCTTGATGTTATGCAAGTGGTAGTCATAATATTGATATCAACAACAAGCACAGCACTGCAAGAGCTACTGTGGAAAATCACTACCATCCCAGACCCACTACATATGTTTAAATGGAACTTTTTGTGTTCCAGTTTTTGTCCATTACCCTTTATCCTATCACTGGACACTCCAGAAAACAATGTTACTTCATTCTCTTGACATCCACCTTTAAATAGTTCAAAGTATTAACGAGGCCCCCCTAAGTCTCATCTTCTCCAGGCTGAAGAGTCCCAGATCCCACAGCCTTTCCTCATTAGATGGTTATCAACCTGCAGTAGTTGTCTTAGCAGATCTTTCACTGTGTCTGTGTCCTGCCCACAGCCTCTACCTCTTCAAACAACTTGGGCATTTGCCTGATTTGAAGATGGCTATGAAGGAGAGAAGATTACCTTAATACTTACTTTTAAAGACCAGCATCTTTAAAAGACATTCTCAGTCTATACTTTGGCCAGAAGAAAGATATGAAGCATATAGAAGCACAATGGTGGCTTGAAGTTATAAATCTGAGTGAAACTGTTCATGCTCGAACAAACTCAGTGATGTCAGCAACTAAGAGCTGCCTTTGCAGCTGTCTGTGAGGCTGTGAAGATAAAGGTTACTTTTTTTTTTCTCAGTTTCCTCCAATTTCTCTTCTGAAGCAAAGCTCTTTTCCTGTCTCAGCATAACTTTTTTGCCCCTTTTGCCTATGAGTTCTCAACCTTGCCAGAAACATCATAGCTCTCAAGATGTTCAAAGAAGCAAAGTGTTCATGGAGCAGTTGAAATCTTACTGCTCTGTCCCCCAAGGATGCCTTTTGGAAGAAGCGGACGACAGCCACTGCCCATGGATCGTGAAGCAAATGGGCAAAGACAATGCTGGGGAAAAAAAGGAAGGAGTTGGGCTTTATTTGCAATGGTAAAAAGCTGCTCTGATTCAAACACAAATTTGTTTACTGTTACAAAGATGGTATGACTACAAAATTAACCCTGGAAATTACGTTGCCCTTTTCACTTTTCACCAGAATTTGGCCATACTTTGCGATGACTCTTTTTACTTCAGATGCAATGTTTCCAATACCAAGAACATTCATATCTAAGGAGTATATTTGGTTATATCATGATTGTGGCTTCACCTAACAGCACATATTGGAAGGCTATTTGCCAGAAAAATCTCTTTTTTTTTTTTTTTTTCTAATCAATTTGAAAACAAACTGAAGAGCAGGGTTTTTAGCGCTTGTTTCTGACATGGCATCGACCGAGTCATGGCTTGTGGTCTTCAAACTTCTTACTGTGACGATATAGTCACATTTGTCTTTCTTTTTAAATAAAAGTAAAAAAAAAAATTGAACCCTCCTTCTCTCCCAATGTTTTCCTACTTCAACTGTGAGAAGGGACGAGTTCCACCAGCAAATATTCCAGTAACAAAGCATGATATTTTTGCAGCAAGTTGAAGTTTTAGGACCACAGACAAACTGATAAGGTAAACTGATAAGGTATGGTCAGTCAATACAACTGTGGGTTTTTGTGTTGTTTTTTTTTTTTAAATTATGACATATAAAATATGTATGACAAACACAGCAAAACCCCATTTGATCTTTGGTTAAAGACTACACAAAACCCAGATAAGTTTTGGTGGGTTTTTTTTATGCGTGGTTTTGGGATTTTTTTCTGGTTTGTTTTTTCAAAGAAGTAGCAGCTCCAGTTCTACTGGTATGTTCAGAATGAGCCAGAATCCAAAAAGGCTCAAGAATCTGCTGTGTAACCTCTGCTGGCTTCTCTGTTGTGTGCTATTTTCTGATGTTCTCTGCTTTGCCAGACAGAAGAGGTATTAAGACATTGCAGCCTAAGGGTTCCTTTCTAAGGAAATGAATTAGATTCCTCTACAACTAACCTGTTCAATAACAAAGATCATTTCACAAAGGAATTTCTGAAGCAGATGTGTAGATCTTGAACAACCTATGCAAAGGCAAATTACTTGGTCTTAGTCACCCTCTGCTTTCCCAGCAGTAAATGCCTTTTCTCTGTTGGAACCATTGTTCCCTTTCAGTAGCAGCAATTATTTAAATATACTTAAACGACTTAAAGCACTGGCTTGGATAGTAAGGCACCAAGATCTATGGCCACTGAGAGCCCATCTCTTTTAAAGCTTATGCCATTTCGACTAACGTAGAGATCTCTCCTACTATAACTATCAGCCAGGTATTGTTTCCTTTTCAGATTCCCCCCACATAGCTTTATTCTTTGGTTGCTTGTTTTTTATCTTCCAGTAACATCTGCACATACTTTGAGTACACTTCCTGTAGACTGTTCAAAGAACTTTCTACATCCAAAGTCTATTATGGTTTTTCATAACAGTTCTGTCATGGTTTGACATGACAGCCTTTTCTGCTAAGGGGGAAGGGGCTGTAAAGATGGCTCCTGTAAGTAGTTGTTTGCAACTCTCCCCAGCTCTGAGCCAGACCCACGTCTGGGGCTGAGCCAATTAGATGTCTCCATGATCACTTTTTAAGAAAAAGTTGGAAGAGGAGGCTTTNCATCTGTGAGAGACTGACCACATCCCCCATTCCTTGCCCCAACTGAGCTGTTGTGGGGAGAACAGGTAGAGATATCGGGAGCAGTGAGCTGGGCCTGGGAAGAAAGGAAGGACGGGGGACGGAGATCTTAAAGTACTGGTTGTAATTTTCTCATCATCCTACTCCCTTTTTGCTTTATTCCATTCTGTTTCTTGTAGAATAAACTTTCCTACTTTCCTCTCTAAGTCGAGTACTGGAGTTTGCTTTGCCTGTAACTGTAACTGGCAGTGAGTCCTCCCTGCCCTTGTCTTAATCCACAACAACCTTGCTTATCTATTTACTCCCATTTTGCTGGGGCCTCCGCCATCCTAATGAGGGTGAGGGTGACTGGGGGCACCGAGCAAGAGACTGTCGTGGTGCTGCTGTGCTAGCTGGGCCAAACCATGACAAGTTCATGGAGAGAAAAAGAATTTTATAGATCATTTTTCTGCCTACTAAGCTATTTTTAAAGAGACATTAGGTCAGAAGTTTTTAAAAAGTAGCTGTATATTACACAGCACGGATGTCACTCAAAGTTCAGTTCTCTAATAGGATAAGCAGCTTATTGATCTATGAAATAACTTATTTCTCTCAGAAGAAAGAGGTTTATTTTAGAATTATTGTATTTTATCAGAAACAGAGCAATGTGTTATTTCCCACATAATCCCTTTCAAGCAAATACATCCTGCAGCAACAAACCTTAATTTGTTCTTCCTTGGTTAGATGGAGTCTCAGCTGTGTTTTTATGCATACATCAATAGAGTACAGGAAGGCTGTCAACTAGCTTTGTGATAGTGATACATAGGCTGTTTAAATGCATTAATCTACAAATCTATAAGTGTAGATACTCACTGCTAATTATTTTCTGATTGTCTTTTCGTAACCAATGCATAAATCTTGAGGAATTAACTTTCCTGCGGTTTTCTTAGCAACCTCTTCTTTACTATTTTTTTGCCTTCTCTTAGGAGCTTTCTTTTTTAATACATACTACTGCAATGCCTTTCCTTTAAAACCAAATTTTCTTCTGGAATAAGTAAAATTCACACCATCAGAATTGGGACAAGTATCCCTTTATTAGGGTGAGTTGTTAAATAGCTACTTGCCTATAACCTGGAGTATTGAACTACTTGGACATAAGCAGTTATTTTCTTTCTTTTCTTTAGGTTTTTTAATAGTTCTTCTGAATGATCTAGTGATGTAAGAGCAAGCTGAATATTAAAATATTTTATTTGTTAAAATTATTTGTGTGATATTTCTAGGCTAAGCATACCAAATCTAGGGGGCTTTAATAATTATTTCATATTTTTATGTGTTTGTCTTCTGTCGGAACAGTTTTAATAGTTAGTACAATGTGTTAAAATTTCTATTATTTCTTATTATTTATATTCACCTTCTTCAATTAAGGATTTATTTTCTTTAAATCCTGTTCTAGTAGACTATAGTATCTTCACCAAATTCTAGTAAGTTGAGTTTTTTGCTGTGTAGAGAGGTGTTTATAACAGTTTGTCTTCATAATAGAATGGATCAGAAATATCAACTCTAGTATAAATACTGAAAGCAGTCTGGTTGTAGCAGTATATTCTAAAGATAAGCATACAGATAAGTATACAGAGGCTTACCAATTACAGGGAAAAGGTTTTTTTGAAGATAAAGCTTTGTAAGGTATGCTATCTTCTAGCTGTATCCAATGAAAGTAAAGTAGGTCTCCTGTTGGCAGAAGCTCTTGATTCCTCTAGTAATATTTCAATTTAATGTAAACTGTATAAATCTGTCTTTGTAAATTAACTGCTGAGGTTCAGGTTTCATGGTTTACTACGTATCTTGAAACCTGTTCCTCCTATATCCACATTTCACCACGAAACTTTATTTTTAATATTTTAAATCACTTGTGTTTTAATGTAAATATTTGACTTACTGAAAAGAAAACCTGTAAATAAAATAAAAATGGCAAAGTGATGTTTTCAGTAATCAAATGTTTGTTCCTTTTGAAAAAACTGTGATGTCTTTTTTTTTTTTTTTCTTTTTTTCTTCTAAGGAACAAATAATCGTTATTTTCCCTGGTGTTAAATTCTGTTTGTTGTAGGAGAGAGCACCTCTGGAGAAATGACAGACACCAATATGGTTAAGGTCATAAGTCTCCACTTTATTAGTGAGCATCCGGCTTTTATAAGCAATGCAAAGCTAGATTGGTTACAATAATTCTGATGGGTCTTTTCTCTAAAGGGCAACTGTGCTATTTGCGGTAAGCCTGGCAGTTTCACATACTCCTTCAGGTTCTGCTTTGCTACGTTCTTTTAAATTTACACAATTTCTTTCCCACATGCACAGCTGCCTTCATATCTACACGCTAACAAGCAACTTGTCCTGTGTCTAAGCCTCGTGTAGCTTACAGTCTCACATAACCAAAATCTGGATGGGCCGCATGTCCTTTTTCCTTCAGGTACATTACTACAGTTTTTCTCTGCTTTTCAGAGAGGAAGGAAGGAGCAAACTGACTGAAGCAGTTTGTAATCAGGTAAGTGCCCCATTCAGTGTGTACTAGTTGATTGATCTGCATGAATGTGTCTAAATTAATGTAATTTTGGCATTCCTGACGTGTATTAGAGGTGGTTTATTCTATAAAACAGGAACATGTTAGTATATGTTTTAGTTTTGCAGGTGCTGATGCCATTTGCCATATTATCTGAATATATCTGTCCTGAATTTGTCTGGGATGGAGTTAATTTCCTTTCAAGTAGATGGCATTGTGATGTGTTTGAGATTTAGGGTGAGTATAATGTTGATAACACAGTGATGTTTCAGCTGTTGCTGAGCAGTGCTTGCACAACATCAAGGGCTTTTATTCTTCTCACCCTGCCCTGCCAGCGAGTGGGCTGGGAGTGTACAAGAAACTGGGAGAGATTAACATGTCTAGAACATCTGACACCAACTAACCAAAGGGCTATTCCATGCCACAGATTGTCTGTGATATGGATATGGATATGTAAATATATTTATATAAAATATATATCTAAAATAAAATGGGAGGAACTTGACTGGGGAGTAGCACCATCTGGACATTGATCAGCAGGTGAGAAATTAGTTTGTACATTGTATGTATTGTCTATTCTTTTATCATCATTGTTATTATTATTTTCCCTTCCTTTTTTGCCTTGTTAAACTGCCTTTACCATGAGTTTTACCTTTTTTCCAGTTCTCTCCCCCATGCCACTTTGGAGGAGTGAACAAGCGGCTGTTCAGCTGGTGTTTAACTGCCTGACAGGTTAAACCACAACAATATCCTACTTAATACTTCTGTTGTTGTTTGTTTTTTCTCCTTGAAAGAAAAAAAAAATTCACTTTCATAAACTATTTTATTCAGAAGGAGTTAAACAAAGTTGAAATGCATTCATTTCCAGCCATTGCATGTTGTGTATGATACTCCCAATACTGACATTGTCTAGACAGTAAAAAAAGGCAGAAGGCTCCTCTGTTCTTGAAAATCTTCCTTTCAAGCTTAAGACCGCATGTCTCATTGTTTCACTATTGAGTTTTCCAAAAACATATTTCCTGTGAAGATAGGGGGATGCAGTTGTACATGTCACTGCATGTACTCTCCATCGTTTCCTTTCTTTTAGTGCAGACCTGGGTAAGCAGGGCTTGACTTCCTGTGTGCCCTCTGATCCATTCATCTGAAGTCTCCCGCCGTATGGGCCACAGGGCCTCCTGCACTAGATATGTAAGTTGGGCAAGTTGCCTTGAGGGGCAGCTTGACTCTAAACTGCTTGAATTTTAAGATAACCAAGATTTAGGAATTTTAGCGGTTACTCGATGAGATAACCCCACGGTAAGTGCTGTGTTAAGGGTTTGGATTAGAAACCACTGCTTTAAAGCACGTAAGAATGCTAAAGTTTAATGACAGCTTATTATTCTTCCATGGTTTGCTGTCTTTTATATCCCCACCTCTCTCAGCACAGATTATGTATTGCTCAGTTTCACAAACATGGTGAGGGTGTAGCTGAATTCTTGATAGAGGCCAGTAGGTCTGACAAGCACAGCAAGAATTTAGCAGCCATTTGTGAATACATTTTGCTCATAATGTGTTTTTGTGTATGCATGCTAGATGCATCACATCAGGGCAAAATCTTTTGAGCTGCACTGATAAAACAAAACCATCTTTGTATTTCTCACTTAGATTTTCATATAAGAATCTTTCGTTAAGAAGCTACAGCAAATGCTGTTGACAACTTCAACTGTCTACAGTCTAGGACAAGTATAAGCTATTTTAGCCATGTGTTGCAGAATAAGAGAAGCAGCTGCTTCAGTGGGTTATGAAGTGTACTGTTGTTGTACTTGGCATTAAAGGGAGCCTATAGGAAGGTCAGAGAGGAAGTCTTTGTAGGGGAGCGTAGCGATAGGATGAGGGGAAGTTTAGTGGAACCTGATCTAGTGGAAGGTGGACCTGCCCATGACAGGGTGTTGGAACTAGATGATCTTCAAGGTCCTTTCCAAGCCAAATCTTTCTGTGATTATATGACCACAGCTTTTAAATTTACCCTTCAGGCTCAGACAGAGTTTGAAAGACAGTGGCCCCTGGCTATGGACTCAGTGACCCAAAGAAGCTGAAGTCAGAAAGTCATGTGTGTGTATGAAAAGACACTCAATTTGGTATACCAGCACAGGTAGTTTATGTCCATTCTCGTAAAGACAGAGCTATATAAATGAATGCAACTTCATGTCAGAGAAGCACTGGCAATGCTTTGAATATGAACATATTACAATGAATCTCCTTTCACACACAGATGAACCAACCGCATTGTTGGTCATGCATCATCTTAGGAACAAATTAACCAAAAAAGGCAAATGCCCCACTGGTCAGTGAGTGCTTAAAAAGGCAGCTAGGAAAGTATCATTCTTATTTATCTTTGAAAACTTTAAAATTCTTCTTTAAAGAATAATTCTCAGCATTACAGTGAATTTCCTTCTTTAAGATCTTTCTTGACTTATCTCGTTATCTGTTTAGGAGCAGAAGACAGTCTCTGTCTTTGTGTTCAGTAATGTCAATCAAGACAGCTCACAAGGCTCCCTCTTCAGCTTATAGAGCTTTTTCTGGATCATGACACAGAAATGAGTGGCTGTCCTCACGCACTTTGCGATGAACGAAGTTGCTTTCCCAAGTTTAACTCTCAAAAGATGACTATATCCTTTCTCTTGGAATTCTCTGTACAGTAGTGGTGGAGAGAAGAGCGTAATGGCAGGGGTAACTAGATTTCTGTCTGTAGGGAAAAAAGCAAAATGTTGAGAAGTTGCTTATATTGGTGCCATAGTCGAGCTGAGAAGAAGCCAAAAGCAGTTTAAATTAATCCATGGTTCAACTTACAGTGAGAGATAACATATGTCATAATCAGTTGACTCATACTTGAACTTCCTTTTTTCTTGAAATAGGTGGTTTAAAGTCAGGTGAAGGGCAGGAGTAACATTGCAGGAGTTTGTTCCATATGAAAAAGAGAAACAGTTTTTCCTCCAATTCTCTAATAATCTGCTTCCTGTTTGCTTCTGTCTTTCTCCCTTTGCAGAAAAAAAAAAAAAAAGCAGACATAACAGAAAGGCACTCAGTGAGCCTAAATATTTTATATTCTTCTTTGTTACTTCCTTAAAGGGAATAAAAATCTACTTACTTATATGTGATTTTTTTGCTATGTTGGGATTTGGTGGGGAGAAAGATCTGCATTATAATTCTGAGCAAGAATATTTTTGTCTTATTATCTAAAGGAAAATATTGAGACATTCAGTTTACTAAAGTTAACTTATAATACTCTCAATTTATGTGGTTTTTTATTACATTGCAAAATTAATAATAATAATTAAAAAAAAGACAAGGTAAAATGGCATGTAGGTGAAATACAAACCACCCAGCTGGAACACCCTCTTTTCCTGTCTCTGTAGTTTAGGAAAAGTCATTAAGTCAAACAATACAGCATTTTCCATTTGAGCACATAAAATCTGAGTTCATAAAGCAAACTAGCATAACTGTACCTGCCTTGGGAACACTAGCTGTGAATAACCACTCCATAGAGTTTAAGAAATGTGGAAAGTGTCACTTGAGAAAAACAGCTCACACATTTGTCGTCCCCACATCTATTTTTCTGACTCATTTATTTTTATGCTGCGTAAGTGCTCAGAGCCCTATCAGGAAGCTCAAACAAATGACAGCAAATCCTCCTGCCTTTTTTTGGTGGGGATGAAGTGGGAAATTGGAGTGAGGTCTCACTGGTCCTGACAGGGCCATATTTTTATATATAAAGGTTATTATTAGCAAGTTCAAAGCTGTTACTGCTTGCCTTTCATATCATTGCTTCACCTTCTTTTCCCCATATATGTTCCATCTGTTGCCTTTTCTCATTTTTTTTCTGTATCTAGATAATTGGAAGACATTTAAGCTTGCCCTTACTGTCTGCTGAGAGGTCTAGACAGTAGCCAGAAAATTCATGATGGCTTTAGTTTCAAGCACCTCCAGCTATGACCAGTGCTGTGGAGTCAGAGGGGAGATCATGTTTTGTTAAGACTCATGTGGAAACCATTCACTCACACCTTGTAATGTAAAATCTAAAGCTTTATGCTTGCCAAAATTTAAAAGAAGCTAAAACTGTATAGTGATATCAGATGTGGAGAAGGGATAAAAATCACAAATCCATGTATTGATGAGATCTTGCATTGCTACTGATTGAGCTGTGTCTCATTTCTTGCATAAAATCAGACCAAACTCTAAAAATTAAGTTGTTTTATTATACTTCATTCTACATTGTGTTGAGTGCAGTGACAGACTTCAGCATAAAAAGTTCCATTTAAATATAAAACTATTATACTGTGACCGAGCACTGGCACAGGCTGCCCAGCCTGTGTGTGAAGGATGTGGAGTCTCCTGCCTTGGAGGTCTTCAAGACCCACCTGGATGCATTCCTGTGCAACCTGATCTAGGTGGACCTGCTTCTGCAAGGGGGTTGGACTAGATGATCTCTAAAGGTCCCGTCCAATCTGTACCATTCTATGATTCTATGATTCTATGACTCTATCCTCATCTAGTTAAAGTAACTGAGTCCTACAGAAAGCCACTGCCTTTGTATTAGAGTACAGAATACACAACATGGATTTTGGTTTGTGTAGAGGTTCAAAAGAGGACTTTTCACTGTTTGAGCATAGATAATGATTGTTTAGTGATGCAAACAGGGAGCTTAGTAGTTGAGATTTCTGTTTCTGTTCCTGATTTCTGATGTTGAAAACATCAAGCTTTTCCCCTTGTTTGTTTCTTTTCATAGCTCTATAAGTAGACTGATACCCTTGCAACTTTCAAAATTTAGCTCTAATGTTGTGGTTTTTTGGGTTTGGTTTGTTATTTTTTTTTCCCGATAAACCAAAATGTTCTCAGTGCAGGGGATGACTTGAGCAAATCACAGGTGGTATAAAAGTAACTTCTGTCTTCCTGGATCCAAAACCAGGAAGGCTACATTTCATCCTTGGCAGCTGAAGTTAGTACAGCTGAAAAACAGACCAAAACTCTACTGCAACACCTTTGCAAAGGTTGTGCATTTAGTGGTAGCATGCAGCAGAAGTGTTTACAACTTGTTGACATAGCAACAACAACCCTTTGATTTCCAGAGGTTTAACATTGTACAAAAGAGATGTTATCTCCTTCACTCTAACAGGCACTCTCTACAGTAGCTTCCTAGCTCACTTTCTCTTCTTCCTCTTTGCTGCTAGCAGGCAGAAGTAGGCAAAAAAAACCACAAACAACATTTTCCTTACTGTCTTAAGAATAGCTGAAAATGTTTTGAAACACCTTCCGATTCACTGTATTTTTCTTGGCTTTATTAACTCTATATACCAGCCTTAGTGTTCATATTCTGAAGCTAGCTTATGAGAAGGAAAATTGATCTTTGCTTATCTTTGCTTACTCTTATGGTAATGAATTTTCAGCTTCAAAAATAATTCTAGGCAGGAGGGGATGCATGAGGAGGGTGAAGCACTGGACAAACACACATCAGACCTGACAAGTTCTATTGTCGCCCAATGCTTGTGCAGTGACCTTTTTAAACTCGACACAATGAGACTTACAGAAAACATCAGATTAACACACCAATTCTACTGTTTTATTGTCCTCACTTGGCAACAGCTGAAGGTCATGTTTGTGCTGTTCTTGCACATGTAGTTTCATTTTTATTTACCAATAATAATCTATACAGCTTCTTCTAACTTTTTTATTCAACTCTTGAAGGTAGTTTCATGACTTGCAGCATTTATGTGTTTAAAAAATTAATAGCATTGTAACCTTTTGCCTTTTCATTTAGCATATTCCTAGTTCCTGTGAGCTTCCAGGTATGTTTAATTGGTAGTGTAATTCACAACATAGCAAAAATTTTCTTCTCCCCTGCTACCAGAATTTCTTTAGTGAGGCATTTATATAATGATATAAAAGATTTTACAAGTATAAAAGGTGAAATTGGTGGATATATATATATATATCTCAAACTTATTTGATAGATATAAAGTCAGTTATTCAGCTAATACAGTTACCAGGAGACTAAAAATTTATCTCATTGTTCAAGTATTCTACTTTATCCTATGGGAAGTTAAAAATCAACATCTGATCAACTTGATCAAATTCACAGGCATCTGGCTCGTGGACCCTTGATTCATTCAGCAGCATCCATTTTGAGTGGAGCTATTTAAGATCTCAGAAACAATCCTTAGTAGAGAATGGAAGAGTAGACTATACATCCTCACAAGTGTGTTCTTTCAAAGCTGAAGTAGGACTTCTTTTTGCAGGGAGAGGCAGATGCATTTTTGTGTGGCTAGGCATGCATTATTGATTGTGTGTCTGAGCCTTTTTTTAAAGATGTGTGTGCCATCCTCATATGCTATTTAGGGAATATCTTAGAAATGCATGTTCTTGTTGGAGAAGTTGAGAGGAGTACCCATGAACTGAAATCTGATCCCTCCCAAACTATGTAAGACAGGTTGCTGTTGCTTTGCCAATGAAAGGTGCTTTCTGCTAACAGAAACCCAGCCTTAATTTATTTCCCAAAAGCAATCACTGTATTGATGACCCAACAAGCAAACTTTAGATGCTAGATTTAGTTACTTCCTTTGTTAAAATACAGTTGTCTAGCCTGTATGTTAAAAACCAAGCAACCAAAGCCAAACTCAATTAGTCATTGCAAAGATTAAGAGGAACAGGATCTGCAGTGGGCACAGTACAGGAGCAACAGGATCTCTGGGAAGCTGTAACCTAGACTGTCTACAGAGACTAACCAAGCACAACTCTGTAGTTCACAATCAAGGATTTTCTGCTTGAGGTTTTCAACTGATTTCAGCTGTAGCAGTATGCTGTAGAGGAAAACACGGTCTCTTGAGTAGGGCACATGCGCTGTGCCGGAAAGAACTTACAAGCTGAAACTTTATACAAAGCACATTCTCCGCCCTCAGATAAAGGAAACGGTCAGCAAAGCGCATAGAACAAAGATGCCTATGACTCATGAAACAGATTAATGGGGTTTTACTAGCATGCCTAGTTTGTGCAGAGCATAAAGGATAAAAGATGTCTCAGACTATTCCTGATCAATTAAGCAAAGGCTGGATTCAGCTGTGGTCATGCTTGCCATTTATATTTGGAAGCCGATTTCTTTGGAATTTATTGTATCTGTTGTTTTTCTTCATAAAATCCTTTCCAGTTTAACCGGTAACTGTGAGCCAAAAAAAGAAGGCACGCACACATACAAAAGCCGTGGGTTGTATTTTAATAGGGATTCCTACTGCTTATCATTGCTGTTTTATGTAATTGTCTGGAAAAGGTCAGCATAGTTTTTGCTGTGAACAACTGGGGCTGAAAATTTAGATTTTTGGTTTGGTTTGGTTTGGGTTTTTTTGTTTTTTTTTTTTTTTTTTACTGGACTTGTAATCTTTTGACTAAATGCAGTGTGAAAAAGAAACTGTATTAAAAAACGAGGCAATTCCAGCCACAGGCTATTGCGTCTTTGTTCTTAAATTGTTGTGAAACTTCCTAACAAAACTAGTCCCAAAAAACAGTTGGTTACAAAATGTGTGGTTTAAAGACAAAAAAAAGGTTCTGATTTGCAACACTAGTGCACTAGACCCACAGTGCTTTGTTGGTTTATTTCTGTATCTCTTATATAAATTGTGTACTAGAATATCTGTAAATTTGATTCTGCTTTCTCTGATAGTCATCTTTGGCATGACTTTTTTGGTTGATTATACTTCTCTAATTACTTCCATAGGATTAGTATAGAATGTAAAGCATTTGCTTTCTTTTTAACATTGCACAGTTGTTTAAAGCAGCTGTTTGGTTGCCTAAATACATCTCAGAGGAGGGCAGGGCTGAGGGAGGGTTCCTGCTGTAGGCTTAGTGAAGCTGGCCTCTGCCGTCAGGAGCAAGAGCAGGAAGAAAAGCTCAGCACTGGTTTTTATTGTAATTAAAGAGTATGCTGAAGGAAAGTTCTATAACAGATTTGAGCATTGCACTTTGTCCTTCAGTGACTAGGGAAGGAAATCAGCTGTTGTGTTGGATTGAGGAGGCACACTGAAAACTCACCTGCAAAGCCAAGGCAAGCTTTTGTTTTCTTTAGAACTGGGGAGGCAGAAGTGATCACTGGGAGTAGAGCTATGTTGTGGAGCTGTATCTGAGGAAACTTACAGCAATGACAACAGGACTGAAACTAAAACCAGTCCAGAGAAAGCACTGGCAGAGGGGACTGTCCTTAAGGTTCTTCAGCACTTTTCTTCTTTTCCATTTAATGTATGAGAGAGTGCAAGGGCTTTTCTTCTACTGCTCCTGAAGAAGCAGTATTAATTTCTAAAGTGCAAGTTACATTCTCATCCTTCAAATGAACATCTTATTAGTCTGGATTTGTTTGGCAAAGCAGAGATATTCAGAGCTAGGCACAACAAAACATAGCTGAATTGCTATAAAAACATGCACTTTTTGATGAGCAATGGAAGCAACTTCTCAAACTCACTTGACTTGTTTCTTCTCAAAGAGATGAAAACATTTCCATCAACAGTGTCACAGGCTACATTTCTGCCAGGGGAGCCTGGGAGTGATTCCCACCCCTTAGCTTCAGATGTACCACTTAGCACAACCTTGGTATTGAGTCAGGTGAAGACTCATATACATATGTCTCCTGGAAAGTTAGGCATGGAGATGGTTGCAGGATGTTTCAGGAGATCCCATCATCAGAGTGACTGGGAATCTACACATGTTATGGTCCTGCTGTGGAGTACGTCAGCTCCTCGGCTGCAGCAATCACGAGATGGTAGAGTTCAAGATCCTGTGTGGAAGAGGCAGGACACAAAGCAGGATTGTGACCCTGGATTTCAAGCGAGCCAACTTTGGCCTCTTCAAAGATGTACTTGGATGGATCTCGTGGGATAAGATTCTAGAAGGTAGAAGTGCCCATGAGAGCTGGTCAATCTTCAAGTACCATTTCCTCCAAACCCAGGATCAGTGTGTCCCAATGCATAAGAAAGGAGGAAAAGAAGGTAGGAGGCCTCCATGGATGAGCAAGGATCTGCTGGGACAACTCAAGCAGAAAGCAAGCATCTATGACAGGTGGAAACAGGGGCTGTCTTCTTGGGAAGAGTATAAGAACATTGCCAGGGCATGCAGGGATGTAACTAGGAGGGCTAAAGCCCTTCTTGAATTAAATTTAGCCAGGGAAGTTAAAGATAATAAGAAGGGGTTTTTCAGATACATCAGCAGCAAAAAGAAGACAAGGGGACACGTGGGCTCGTTGCTGAACACAGAGGATGTCCCAGTGACCGATGATGTAGAGAAGGCCAAAGTACCGAATGCCTTCTTTGCTTCAGTCTTTACGGCCAAGGCTCTCGGGAAGCCCAGTCCAGTAAGGATCACAGGATGGCCTGGACAGCAGAGGACTTGCCCTGGGTGGAAGAGAAAGAGGTTAAAGACTTGCTGGCCAAGCTTAAGGCTCATAAGTCAATGGGCCCTGATGGGATGAATCCTAGAGTGCTGAGGGAGCTGGCTGATGTGATTGCTAAGCCTCCATCATTTTTAAACAATCATGGAGGACAGGCAAGGTGCCTGAGGACTGGAGAAAGACCAGTGTCACTCCAGTCTTCAAAAAGGGCAGGAAGGATGACCCAGGAAATGACAGGCCGGTCAGCCTCAACTCCATCCCTGCGAAGGTGATGAAACAGCTCATCCTGAATGTTATCACTGAACATATGAAGGAAAAGATGGTTATTAGGGGGAGTCAACATGCCTTCACCAAGGGGAAATCCTGTTTGACCTGCCTGATAGCCTTCTATGAGTGCATAACTGAGTGGCTAGATGAAGGGAGAGCAGTGAATGTCATCTACCTTGACTTTAGCAAGGCTTTTGACACTGTCTCCCATAACATCCTCATCAGAAAGCTCAGGCAGAGTGCCTTGGATGAGTGAACAGTGAGGTGGATCGAGAGCTGGCTGAATGACAGAGCCCAGAGGGTGGTGATCAATGGCACAGAATTGAGTTGGAGGCCTGTGGCCAGTGGAGTTCCACAGGGATCAGTTCTGGGGCCAGTCTTGTTCAACATCTTCACCAACGATCTGGATGAGGGGACAGAGTCTACCCTCAGCAAGTTCACTGATGACACCAAGCTATGAGGACTGGCTGTTTCTTGAGAAGACTGTGCTGCCATTCAGGGGGATCTCAACCGGCTTGAGAGTTGGGCAGAGAGGAACCTCCTGAAGTTCAACAAGAACAAGTGCAGAGTCCTGCATTTTGGAAGGAACAACTCTATGCACCAGTACAGGCTGGGAGTCGAACTGCTGAAGAGCAGCTCTGCAGAGAGAGACCTGGGAGTCCTGATCGATAATAAGCTAAACATGTGCCAGCAATGTGCCCGCATGGCCAAGAAAGCCAATGCCATCCCAGGATGCATCAAGAAGAGTGTGGCCAGCAGGTTGAAGGAGGTTCTTCTTCCCCTCTACTCTGCCCTGGTGAGGTCTCATCTGGAGTACTGTGTCCAGTTCTGGGCTCCTCAGCTCAAGAGGGACCGGAACATCTTCCTTATGAGGAAAGGCTGTGGGAACAGGGGCTGTTTAGTCTAGAAAAGAGGAGACTGAGGGGAGATCTTATTATTTATAAATATCTAATTGGTGGGTGTCAGGAGGTTGGGATATCCCTTTTTTCTATTGTAGCTAGCAACAGGACAAAGGGTAATGAGATAAAGCTGGAACACAAAAAATTCCATTTAAATATAAGAAAAAGCTATTTTACTGTGAGGATGATGGAGCCCTGGCACAGGATACCCAGGAAGGTTGTGGAGTCTCCTTCCTTGGAGGTCTTCAAGACCTGCCTAGACATGTTCCTATGCAACCTGATCTAGGTGAACCTGGTTCTGTAGGGAGGTTGGACTAAATGATCTCTAGAAGTTCCTTCCAACCTACCATTCTATGATTCTATGATTCTGTGTCCACCCTTTCAAGCTACTATAGTCATAGATGCTCAAAATTGAAAGACATGGTTATTATGTAAGGAGCTTATCTACACCAGTAAGGAGAAAATAGCATCCAGGAGACTTGCTTTGTAATTGCAGAGACAACCATAAAGATTGCCTTTTGACACATCTGCCTTCATAAAATATTTAAAGAATGGTGAGTTGTAACCAAAGCAAGAAGTTTTATTTCTGTTGGTGAAGGAAGATGCCTACCAGATTTACTTATAGCAGCAGAAGCAGCAAGACAGTTGTCTCATCAGAATAAAACTAGAAGTCTTTTTTTCAGTAGGATCTGTGTATTTTGAGGGGATTTTTTTCCTCTTTGTAGCCTGTTATTTTTTCTCCAAATTGGATACAATAAAATAGGCTAATTATTCTTACTTGATTTGTGTTTCATAATAGATATGGTTTCCTGGGAACAAGCCACCTGTGTGTACATTAATTTCTCTTAGAGAATAACATGCCTATAAATAGGGCAGGGAATCATACTTTCCCTTAACATCCTCTGAGGTTTGGTTTGTGATTATCAGGCAATTGCATGTATGTGGCTACAGCAGTGCAAAGGCCACATAAAAGTCTGTAAACCCACCTGCTGCACTTGTGAAGAGGGATGTCCTTCAGCAGATGTTAATGAGGACCATTGTAGGTAACACAGATTTGTAGAGATACTCACACACCTGACAGAGGTGCTGCTTCTCCTACAAAAGCAGAACATGCAGAAAAACACAGAAAATAAAAACTTCAGTGCTAGCAGGAGAGTGTAGTCCAGAGTTTGTCCTGGCAGTAGACTCTCCTTGGGAAAAGGAGAAAAAAGAGAGTCCTTGACTGAGGGTGCAGCTATAGGAAAAAAATTGTCTTCTGTAGTCTCTCAGTACCAGGGATGAGCGTACAGTGAAATGCAAAGGGCCCCTGAAGGGTAGGTAGCACATACTATTGGTGATGTCTGTCTGCGGCTTCCTGAGCTTGGCTGCTTCTTCTGGTTAAGTTTGTAGCCCAGCAGAAAGAAGGAAACACAAGCACAGAATTTAATTCTCTGAGTATAAGGGAAGAAGACTAGACTCTTCATCAGAAACAGGGAGGATCTGAAATTTGTCATGACACAAAGCTGCTTTTGTGTGATTTATATCACACAAAATATCTGCTTTATATCTGCTTATGCAGATCATCTGTGATTGCTAAGACAGCACTTCAGCTGTCCTAAAACTGCTTGCTGGGGACCAAACGCTGTCTTTTGTCAAAAGAGAAAATGCTAAATGAGAAAAATCAACATGTTAGAAAAATTACCCACTGGAAATGAGTGAGAGCATGGCAAGATAACAGAAAAAGGCAGTCTTGACCAAGCTAAAGTGGAAGTAATGCAAGGGTGTGAGTGGCGAGTGTTAGTCATCAGTGTTTTCTGTGCTCCTGCTACACACCCTGGCAGATCCCAGCTGCTTCTGAAGTTAAATGCAGCTGTGTGGGGCAGGGCATTGGGCAGTGCACAGCTAGCAGCTGCATCTGGGGAGGGGTCTGAATTTTCTGGAAGAATAAAGATGGAAGTTTCTTCCCTTCCTCCAGTGAGTCTTGCTCAGCAATAGCGCGTCTTTGGAGTATATGTTTTGCCAACAGCATGGAGTACCTAAATTGTCGCTTGATTTCTGCATGATCTGGAGATTTCAGAACAAAACCTCAAAAGCCCAGTCAAGAGTTTTTTACCAGCTCATTCCCAGAGCCCTAACTGGTACAGACTGGCTGCTGAAAGGCACAGCGTCAAACACTACAGTTTACTATTCCCTTGGAAGGAGGTTTGCTCCTTAATGTAGCATTTGTATCAATGTCTTTGAGAGACTTTTAACTAGCAGAAACTGGAATGCTATGCTGGTTGACTAGATTCTGACTTAACAGCAGTGAGCCCAGCAGCTAATCTTTTCCTTAGTTATGGTTTATTTATTCACAGAGGCTTAAAAAGACCAGATAACTGGAGTTCACACACCATCCATTTAAGACTGTACACTCAGCAAAGTCAAAATAAATAAGCCTATCCCAGAAGGTCTTGCCAGGTTGAACATACTAGTTCTCTCTCTGCTGCAGTATTTATGTATGGCAAAGCTCTAGTTCCTACAGTATCTGTGGTTTGTAAACCATTTGAGTGTCTAGCCCTGCTGCAAGTATCTCCTCTTTGAGGAGAGCTGAAGACCAGCATATTTGCAATGCCGAAGCTTTCTGTTTTCATTCTTCTCAGACATCATCCAGAGAACAAAAACAATTTATCACCACCTGATAGTGTGGACAAGTTCCTTTCCTTTCCTTTCCTTTCCTTTCCTTTCCTTTCCTTTCCTTTCCTTTCCTTTCCCTTCCCTTTCCCTTCCCTTTCCCTTCCCTGGTTTAGAACAAACTCATAAACATCTGTGTGCAGACACAAACTCATCACTGAAGGATGGGGATCCACTGTCTAATGAACATACAATATAATTATATGTTCATAATATAAATACATATATAAATATATAAATAGATAGAAATACATAAAATATATATAAGTTATATTTATATAATGAAATAAATTAATATATGTATATTTCTATAAATATAATAACATATAATAACAGCCTCTTCCAAACCAGAGCTGAGCTAGCTTTGTGTTTCTGGGAGGAGCATACAGCACACTAAGTCTAATACAGAAATGCTGCTCTTAGATAATAGGATATTAAGCAACAGTCTAGCTTCATGGTAGCATTAGCAAGCCAAAAATTTGATGCTTTAGGCAGGATCTGGCAATAGCAGTCGGTTTCCACTGTAGTGGAATTGGTCGGATCCTCCCTCAGTTCACGGAAAATCATAATATTTAAAACTTATTGCTAGGCCTCCAGCTTCTCCATGCATACATAGCTTTCTGGTAGGTTGATATTGTTGAGGCTAGTGAAACACAGTACTAAAAATATCTTTTTGTGAAATGTGTTCCCTTGATTCGTGTCAATATGGAATAATGAATATGGATGGTAATTTTTTGTAGCTTTATTTGTTCTTGTGTAACTTGTTCTTGCTTTTCATAGCTTGACAGGAGTTTTGGTAAGACTAACTTGAATCAAGTTTTTATAAGGAGGGTGTTTCTGCTTCTTGTAACAGCAGCTTGGCAGATGTTTTGGTGAGATTACCTTGGACCAGCTTTGCAGAGATATACTTACGGAGGTCGCCTGGGGAATACCCTGAGGAAGACTACTGACTTCCTCCAGTGACCACTTAAAGAGGGTGAGAAAGACCCCCAAGATGGAACAAAGCACGCGCAAGAAGGAGACAACCCCTTCCCAGAAATGATTAACATTTTCCAGCAATGATTAAACATTTTCCAGCCCCTTCAAAGGAAAGTTATGAATACGTATAAGGCCTGTCCTATTTAATGCGAACTCGGGATGTGACAGGTGTGCGTCTTGATAGAGCAGAGGCTCTCAGTGCACCCAGCGCTGTTTGCTTGCTCTTATTCATTTAATAAATTCCAAAAATTTAATTGGAATCCTGTTTGGGGAGACATCATTTATCACATTTTGAATCTACAATGACAGGCAAGCTTTTTGCAGATTTTGAGTCCTAACAACACTGGCTCCAAACTTTTCTAATCCTCTCAAGATAATAATCTTAAAATATGATTCAAGGAAATGGAGTCTTAAACATGGATTTCTATAAATCTCTGTCTTTACCAGGTCCTAACTGATGAAATCCTGAAAAGTTTGTCTGTTACAGTTATACAAATCAAGGGAAATCTAAGCTAAACATCCTAGGATCTGTTGCTTTTTTTCACCTCATATCATTGTAATTAAGGAAAAAGCTAAGAGAATAGTTACACCAAATGAGAAGTTACAAAAGTCATGCTGAATAAGCATGCCCATTTGTCTTTTGTTAGCATGCTATGACTCACACATGTCTGGACATCATCCCATTTCCTTCCTGCTCTGAAAAAGAGTTTTTCACAAATAAAATGTAGCCACTGCAGTTTTGATTTGATTTTAATTTCTGTGCAGTAAATTCATTCTAGAGAAAATAACACAGAGGCTCATCACTAACTAGTTAAGGAAGAAAGCTGAGTAGTAAAGTATACTTGCTGTCTTAGCTTTGATCTTTTTCTGCATGTTGCTTCAATGCTGCTTCCAAAATCATTCAGCAGTACTAAGCTAGCATGGTATGACTGCTGTTTCTCATAGTCTGCATCTTCATCACCTGGGTGTAGGATGGATGAAAAGCCTATTTCGAGGCTTTATAACGAAACTTAGCAGGAAACAGCCATGGAAGCAAGAAGTAGAAGGGATGTGTGAGTACATTTGAAGCTTTTTGCCTGGAGGGGAGGTCAGGGGAAGTGTTCCTCTTAGGCCTGTTTCTGTGTTTTGTGCAAAGCAATCGCTAAGTAGAATGCAGAATGACTCTTTGGAATAGTGCTTATGTTTCTTTATGAAGCTGGCCTGTACTACAATAGAAGTCTGTGTACACAGATGGTCAATAGACCAGAAATATAAACAAATCTCTTATAAAAGTGGAGGGAATAGCTACCTTACCATGATTATACAGATGCATTTGCATGGAAAAACAAATGTTTGTAAAAAGAACTGGCAGTGATTATTAATAATCAATAATTATTATTACTTGATTTTGGTTAACAGAAAGAAAATTTCACTTTATACATAGATATAACCATTGAAGAACTATTTAACAGTATGGTAGTTAGTCTGAGAGAAATACTTGGCTTTTAGCTGTGTGTTAAGAATTACAGTGTATTCTCAGGATTCAGGAGAAATAATTCCATCAGTATTTACTAAAAATGCATTGTTAACATCTGATTAATATAAATGGACAAGAGGCAAATGTTGGTTACTCTGGTTAATGTTGTGGTCCTGGTTCATTTATGCTACTTTGGTTTCCCAGGGAAAAAGGACACACAAGGAGGATTTAAGCAGTTTAGAGCAGCAAAGCTATTCTTGTAGCTAGAAGAACTGTTCTCTATTTTCATTATAATGCTAACGTATGAACACTCACTAGACGAGTGGCAGATTAAGAAGATGTCATTAAGACTTTCTATACGGATATATTGACTATGTCAAGTAAAACAACCTATCATTTGACAGATGATTGTTTGCAAAAAGATTACTGCATTCACATTGCTGGATTGTTATTGGAAGAGCCAGATGAAGTTGATGCAGTTCCAGATGCTAAATATGAAAAGTTTATTGGAGAGCTCAACAAATGCAGCATTTACAGACACAGACTTGCTGCTGAGGTACCAGCTAAGTGGGTTCTGTGTAGCTTCATTGTGGAAGCACTGCAGTGCACAGTGTAATACATCAGGGAAATGATACACATTCATTTGCAAATATTCAGTTCATAAACCCATGACTGTTTCCCTTAGCCATACACATATGTTCTTTATGGCCTTTATGGCTCAAATTCCATAAGCATTTAAGTTTACAGAGCAAAGAAATCAGTAACGTTAATGGAAGCAGCTGTGTTAAACAGCTTGAGTAGTTTTTCAGATAGAGATGATTACTAGTAAAACTGCTTAAAGATGCTGACGTTTGGTCTCAGGGTGTGACCTTTCCTTCTGTGTATTATTTAGTTGGATTTGAGAATTTGAAATTGTGTCTTTGATTTTGAATGGGAGAAGTGGTAAAATACATTCATTAAAGATGTTCAGCAAATGCAAAATATTCCTCACAGCTTCGCAACTACTGCTCACTCCTCCCTGCAAGCCATTCATTCCTGAGGCTTGTGGTTCTGGCAGAGCAATTGTTCATTAGCACTCAGCTGTTTTATGAATACCAAGTGCCTACGTACCAGATGAGTAGCCTAGGATTTCTATAAAAAGAAGGTGGAAACCACTTCGATTAATGTATTATATGTTCTCAAAACATTGTTTTGGCACTTGCCATGAGTGTGATACATATGGATTCCGAACTCCAAGGTTTTTGTAATTGGATCTAGTATTCTCTCTCCTACAGGATACTGGCAGTCAGTATATTGAACATATAGTAACATCTTTTTATGAAATAAATTTTATTTTAAAATAATATATATTATTAGTTTTTTTCTTTCTACTGCCCTCTGTAAATGCATTACAATCTCAAGTGTACTTCATAGACATATTAACATTCAAAACAATTTTCCATGCTAGTATCTTTAAGAAAAAAAATAACCCGAGTTTTTCTGTTAAAATACAATAATCTGACTAATAACAGGCAAGTGGGCTACTTCTTAGTCCTACAGTGCTCGGAGCAAAAATAAAAAGCAGGAAAGAGCAGCCCTAAAACTAGTGGTACATGGTTGACCACTGCTCATGACCATTTTCGTTAGACCTCTGAAACAAGTGGCTTCAGCAATTTAATAGACATAATCAATGAGGTATTTTGAAAAATGGCAAGGCATGATGGTCCTGCTCTGGCAGGGAGGTTGGACTAGATGATCTTTTGAGGTCTCTTCCAACCCTTAAGACTCTGAGATTCTGTGTGTGATTCTGTGATGATTACTTACTGTACATGCAAGTTGTACTGTATACACTCTTTTCCACAAAGCACATGGTGCAATTGAATCAACGGAACTATGACTATATATCAGATTCACAATGCTTAGGCTCTGTAGGTGACCTACTCAAGATACGTTGAAACATGGCTGGTTGGAGATGTGGTGAGTTAAAGTGTGTGCCAGAGCCTTCTGAAATACCGTGCTACTCGGATCCACAGAGAGGCATGATCACTGTGGAAGTAGGAGATGGTAGGCTTTCATATGAAGACTTATTTCTCAGTTCTCACTGCCTCCTTGGTGAAATATCAGAGTTGAATAACAAACTGCTTTTGAGAGACTTCTTAGACAGATACAGTCATACGTTTGTCTTGTCATGGTTTAGGCCCATCAGGGAACAAAAGACCACGATTAGCCTCAAGTACCAAAGACTTGAGGATTGCTAAAGGGCAGGGAGGGCTTAATTGCCACTTAAGGTGCAGGACAAAACAGACCAGGCTACTCAGTTTGGGGAAGAAAACAGAAAATAATTTAATACCAACTAAAACATAAAACCCCAAAAACCAGAACCAAAACAAAACAACACAGAATGGTACAGAGATGAAGAGTCCGACCAGCCCTTTAAGACCACCTGCTCCCCACCCCTCTCCTCTTCCCGGGCTCAGAGCCCTGATCCCGGTGTTTTATACCTCCGTCCCCCCTGAACGGCCCAGGGGGGCAGGGAGTGGGGGTTTCAGTCAGTCCGTTCCTGGTGGCTTCTGCCGTTTGTCTAACCTCAGGGCAAGTGGGTTCCGCACCAGTCCTCCTTGCAAGTCCGTGAGGTACCACACACACATGGCAGCCCTGCACGGGCTGCACCGACGCACATTTGTCCCAAAGCCCTGCACGGGCTGTACCGATGCGCATTTGTCCCAAAAGTTGCAGCTCCTCTCTGCCTCTCGTGTGGGGCTGCTCTGCGGCGCACAGGCTCTCCAGCATGTCCTGTGCCATGGCCGCCTCCCCCCACAGTCTCTAGCCCGTCCGGGCGCACTCACATGGAACTGCTGCTGCTGGTGGCTCTCAATTCTGCCGTTGCCATCCATAGGTTGCAGGGGTACTGCCTGCGTTCTCACCATGGCTTGCAGAGGGGTCTCTGGTCTGGTGCTCCTCCTTCCTTCCTCCTTCTCTGACTGTGGGGTCTGCATGGTCACCTCCATCTTGTACCACTCTTACACCTCCTGCCAAGCACTTGAAATTCCCATCCCTAAATAGTGATCGCAGAGGTGTCAGATTGGCCCAGCCGCGCCAGGGGGTGGGTCTGCACCCAGGAGCCGGGGGAGAGTCCAAAAACTTTTACCGGGTCTTCACTGCAACCCGCTCCCCATGTTACCAAGCAAAAGCTGCTCCTTGCTAAACCATGACAACGTTTCACATTTGTCACTGACTTAACACAATTAGTGAAATGTCATCTTCACATTGCCTCACATTATAATTCTGATACAAGCATTTAATGGAAATTCCATTAGTGCTTTTTACTATACCCAAGTTGTTATTCATAGAGACTAGATAAGGGCAAGGATCATCTATGTGTGTGTTTGTATGTGAGGGAGAGTGTGCACATGTGAACTCACACAAGGCGAAGTGTTTGAGAAATGCTAGGCACATAGCAAGAGAAAACAATAAGTGATGAACTCCTTTAAAATTATAATGAAGTGTCTGACGTTGCAAACATAGGATCATGGAATCGTTGAGGTTGGAAGGCATCTTGTGAAACCATCTGGTCCAGCCTCTTTCCTGAAGCAAGGTCAGACAGAGCAGGCTGCTCAGGCCAGCTCTCACCCCAATCATCAAATAAATGTTGGATTACCAAAAATACTATGGCAGTGGCTGAGAAGAAGATCTTTCTGAGTATGCTTTATCTTACTGGGATATGTACTTAACATTCATGGTCCTCGTTTTCAATTGTTTCTCTAAAACTATGATATTGAAGAATTTTAATAATGAAAAAACCCACAAACCTATAAATTCTGCCTTAATCAGATGATTACAAGACCTGAAGTTTAAGTAATAAATAAATATACAGAGATTTTTGAATTATGAAAATGATGTGTCACATCTACTCTAGACTCCACACAAAGTTGTGTGGAATAGAGCTAACAGTCAGCCCTTGAGCAGAGCAGTGGTTATAAATTAGATACTTGGACTGTGAGGGTAATGAATCTCAGAACCAAGGATTTCCTCAGGCTTTGCTCAGCTCAGGGATGAAAACTAGCAACTATTTCAGGAAGAAGCAGCAGCCAATCTCAGCTACCATCATGACTTTCAAAGGAGAGGGTCATTCCACTTGTTCTTGATATGGTTTGATTGCCTCAAAAACAGTACAGGAGATAAATGTTTATTAATTACTTTGAAATCTTACAATGTTGAAAATTATTCTTTGTTTCCCTCTTCCAGAAGCTTTGAATTCTTCCATATGCCATCTGCATTTCCATCACTTAATTGTCAGTTATTCATATCATAGAATCACACAGAATCTCAAGGGCAGGATATCTGTCTCTTGTTTGTCATAATTGACATTTTCCCCCCTTGTTTCCATGTGCCACACCCTGAAGTTTCTTGCTTGTCTTTTGAAATAACTTTTGCTCTTACTCATTTAAGTATTCCATAAATCCTAAAGATAGGAAACTTTTTACTCCTGTTTAAATGATGTTGCAATTCTAATGCATCTAGGTTTTCCAACAGATCAAAATCTTACACGAACAGATAAGACCCCAAGATTGACTGTTTTTTGTGACTGTGGGAATCAGAAGGGATGATTCAATTAGAGGGTTATTCCTCTATTTTTTCTACAAGTATAACTTGTCATTTCTGAAAAAGCCAACATGATTTTAAAAGATCTCATGGTTATTACGAATTAATTGATCTCACACCGTATTGCCACCTGCCAGTAGGCATCAACGAAGGCTTCTAGCAGATCCTATTCAACAGATGATATTGACTTTGAAAAAGGCTTTTTATGCCCTATTAAACTAAGCCTGATCTGACTTTACAAGTTTACCTAGGGATGGTTTTTAATTAAGAACAAGTTTAGTTCCAGTTGATTATTTCCTACTCTAATTTATTTGCAGATAATACATCTTATCCTTTGTTTAGAGGCCTTTGTTTAGAGGCCTTTGTTTAGAGGACTATCTCTTCTTCCAGAAGTTTCCTCTTTTAAAACCTGGTGTGTCCTCTTCTGACTTCAGTTAAGTTTCTTGAAAGAGAATCCCTCCAGATTCTCTAACCCAAAACTCCACAATACAGAGAAGAGAGGTAGATATAAGTGAAAGATCTGCAAGTGTTCTTGTTTTCTCTGTAGCTCTGTTATAGGACCAATGCACCACCGAGTGCTGTGTTTGCATTGGTACTTGCAACCCTCCTATGCATGACTGTACTGTAGAACTATGTAACCTCAAGAGGCCTTCTAGGCTGAGTAAAAGAATCCATGGGGCAGAGGTGTATAGTCCAGAAGAAAATTAGACTAATGGACACCAAGTAATTATTATTTGTGGTGCCCAGGATGGCTGAGATTAATTTTTATTTTATTTTGGAGTGTTTGGTTTTAGTGTAAAAATATTTGCTGAAATGTTCATACCATTTTTTCCCCCTGAAAATAGCCATAGTAAAGCCAGTCTTGATAAAATCTGAACTTTAAAAGTCTATTAGCTACTAGAAAGGGGACATTGATCAAAAGACAAAGTTGTATCAGAGTTGAATGATCAGGAGGAAAAAAATAGCTTTGGACTTCCTGAAGGAAGACAGGGAAAGACAGCTATGGCACAACACCTTGCCCCAAGCTGAGCCACACTCACATGAGAGCAATCTGTGTACAAATCAGTCACAAATCTTTGTTAGGTGAATTCAACACTGTGCTGGGTCTCTGCTGGAAAAGGAAGAAGCCTCTGGTCACATGATAGAGGTAGGAATTTGTGGAGACACATGATGTGGGAAAGCTAGAGGTGGAGCTGCAGATGGTGACTTGTGATGTAGTGGTGAGACATGGCAAGTCCATGACACAAGAGGTGTCTCTCCAGTTTCCTCTCCAGACTAACTCTCCCACATCTCTTTAAAGTACAGACGGCCTCTACATTTTTGCTCACACTATGTATTTATGGCTGCCTCTGGACTTTGTAACTTTGAGAGATAGCCATTAGCATTGCTGTAATTAAATGTATAATAATAAAGCTGCCACAGAAAGCATTAAAATAATGACTTTTGCTAGTGAACTGTGGCTATGTAAAAATATGTGTGACCTGTTCAGTGACCCTGGAGCACATTGAGGTTATCAGGAAGCCACAGCTGGTGATACGAAATTCCTAATCAGTATACACTTCTAAGAATGTTGAAGATAAAACAGATTGTCTGCTGGGGAAAAAAACCCAAACGGACAGCCATTGTACAGAGGTCACATAATGTGATGATGTACAGAGCAGTTTGTAAGAACCTAAACTGGCAAAACCTGAGCATTTAAGACTGCCATGAAAACCACTACCTGTGCATACACTCTTGCTTCAGCACTCAATATGCACAAATGTTTACTTGCTAACTTAAAGTACTTAAAGTGCTAACTTAAAGGTGTTAGAACATCATTGGAGGAACAAATGGCCCATGCTTGTGTCTAACCTAGTATGCTTCCTGTATGCTTTATTGTAATTCACCTACAATTGCCTGTCCTATGCATAAAATGAAAAAACTTCTTTTCACAGTCAGGTAATTTTTCCTTGAGCAGAAGAGATAAAAAGGCCACAATAGTAGATCTTTGCATTTGTCACCATTGACGATTGTAAGGCCTACAGGAGAAATAATTAATGATGGCTTGTTTGAGGAATGAGGATACATTGAAAAATAATCATGATGAATTTGCTTTTCTTGTACAGAAAGTCATCACGCTCCACAGCCCTGAAGGGAGAATCATGCAAGGGATCAGCTGTTTACAACTCTTTATGCAAATCACTTTAGTAGCTTGGTAGGTAAAACTTTGGAAGAGTGATGGAGAGAGGAAACAACAGAATTTTGCACAGCAAAATCTTGTTATTTATGAGAGAACTCCAGGACAAGATAATGATATTGTTCTCTGTATCATAAAAACAACAGGTATGACTTTCCTAGTATGCATCACAAGGCCAGTGCTTACTAAGACATGCAGTTCAATCTCAGCTGCAGTGCAGCTGAGTTAGCTGAGATATCATGTTAACGCTAATCCTAACTTCTTGGAGAACAAGTAAAGAGCAAAAGGACACACAGCTAGAGTTTATGCAAGCACTTGAATGAATGTATATTGTCAAGGGAAGCATTGTTGGGATTTTTTTATTAGAGCTCTTTTTTCACACTGTCCAATTGTAGCAGAGATGTAGCTAAACTGAATTTAACAGAGATGAATGCCTCTGTTGGTTGGGAAAAATGAGATCTGCTCTACTAACATTTGTTATGAATAGGCCCAGCTTACAAATTCTTTTGTATTCAGACTCTGAATCTGGCATTATCATTGGCATTATTATTTTAATTCACTTTATAAGTAAAATTTGGTTCCAGGCAGCAGTTGATATTCAACAACCTCACAAGTGTTTTAGTATCTAGACTGTAAGTAAATGACTGAAGCAACTTATCTTCTTGACAACAATTAGGAAGGATTAACTAATCTCTTTGGGGAACTGCAGTTCCAAGGAATAGGTCTATGAAAAAAATAAAGAACAGCAAATGTCTTTTGCTGATAGCATTTCCTTTCCTCTTCATTCCCCTACCCCAGTTTTCAAACAACAGCAGCATTAGCTTCCTGTTATCATGTTGCTGAACTTTCCTCTTCATCAATTCCTGGCTCATCTTCTTCTGAACCATGTCAGAATTTAACCCTGTGTGAAATTTTATGATGAAGCTGCAAAGTGGAAACTTAGCAGGGGAAGCTGGCATTAACAAGCAGTCCTGCTCATGTTTTCAGGGATGTTTTTGAGTGCTAGCTGCCCTGATCCAGCTCTATGCACTGGAGATTAAATGAAAAAAAAAAATATTAACAGCAGAAAAACCCACTTCCTCTATAATTCAGCCTCTGCTTTCCAAACTTTAACTGGCTTCATGCCAAAGACTCACAGTCCTTTCTTCCAAAATTAGTTTATTAAGTCTTACAAACCCCACCTGCTTCTGACTGAGTAACTGAGACCTTAAAAAAAACCCACCACAGTTCTAGTTCCAGTGGAAGAAAGTATATTTAGGCTACTACAAACATTATAAATTAATACTCTCTGTCATCATAGCTAATTGTTTGCTAAGTCTACCTGGAGTGTTTTCTTTCTCTCTCTCTTCTTTGTCTTTAGCTAAGAATATGCAATGATAGCTCCTCTTAACTCACCTCATAATTTATATTCTGTATGTAAAATACCTCCCTTATTCAGAGTATTTCTTTAGTCTACCAATGAATTGGACAGACTGCCAAGTTTTTTTTATAATGTTTTGAAATAAATTTTCCATAAATAAAGCCCTGCTATCTCTCAGACCTTCCTGTGTCCTCATTCTTTTCTTTGCATTTTGCAACTACTGATAACTCAAGACGGCATTTTAGATGGAGAAACTGAGGCATGGAATTTTTTAAGACATTAGATGAAATCAGGGAGAGATACAGGAATTGAAGTGGAAGGGCACTCCTGACCTTTCAATATATGCCAGGAAAGCAAAGGAATTGTGAGTCAACAAAAGGAAAATAAAAAGTGCTCTCTACAAGAAATGGAACATTTGTCATACTGGCTTTTTCATATGCTGAAAACATGAGAAGAAAAAGCTCTGGTGATTAATCTCTTTTCTGACTTCCTTTATGAGGCTGTCCAGGGAGGTGTTGGAGTCATCATCCCTGGAGATATTCAAAAGACGTGAGGTGCTGAGGGACATGGTTTAGTGGTGGCTCAGCAGTGTGAGGCGAGTGGTTGGACTCTATGATCTTAAAGGTCTTTTCCAACCAAAATGATTCTATGATTCTATGAAAGAAATCCATATTGCAAAACTCTCACCAGTATGCAGGAGGTTTTACTTTCATGATACCACTCTGATTGCCAACTTTTGAAGTTTGGTGTTTCTTTACTTCATATGGAACACTTAAAGTTTCTTGTCTTCAGAAAAGAGAGCCCACATACCTCCTGCAGATGCAGAGTACAGGCTTCTGTGTTGCTCTAGCTCTGTTTCTCTATCTTATCCAGTGAATTTTTAAATAAGCTTTAGCAAAAGAGTGTGAGAGAACCTCACATGAACATAGCTCACTGGCCAGCATGCATTCCTGGGATATGAATGTTGTGAGGCGGACACTTGAACTTGAATTATCTCTAGATCAAGAAAGTAACTCCAAGAAGAAAAGGTGTTGTCTTTCACTTGCTTTTCTCCTTTGTAATGCTGCAAAAGCCTTTCTAGGTAAAAAAAATGTAAAACAAACAAAAAATAAATCTGCAGATTCCATGTAGAATTTGGAACTTGCATCTCCCTGTAGACAAAGCTGATTTTATGTTTGTCCTTGGAATCTCGGCATCTGTGGCACCAAAGTTCCTTATTCTCTCTGAAGCTCATTGGAAGAGCAGAGGCAGCACAGAGCATTTAGCTAAGTCCTCTGCATGAGTACTTCCCTCCCTACATTTCAATACAGCCATTTGTAAGATTATCTAATAAGGATACTCCTTTGCATGCCATTAATCAGCAAAACCATTAAAGGAAATGGTGTGTTTTGAATGTTTTTAGTACTGAGGCCCTTGTCAATGAAAATGAGATGGAAGTCAGGCTAATTATCTTTGTAGTTGAAGATGATTGCAGAGTTTGGTTTTTTTTTCTCATGTGTGTCAATAAGACAAAGAATTTCAGTAATATTAACAAAAGTGTTAACGTTACTTTTGTAAGGTTACAAAATTACTGCCTCACAAGTAAAGATATATTAAGGGTGCATATTTCTGCAGTTATTAAACATTGGCTTGTGCTCTTTGTGAATCTGCAGCATGATGCAAGTCTTAAAAAGATCAAGTTTTTTTCTAGCTGGTCTGGATGTACTACTCTGTGCCCAGGGAAAGCTGACTTGCTTCCTGAACAGTTATTTCCTTCTTTGTCATTGTGCTGTTCTGTTGCCTTGTTTACTGGTCCTTATCCCAGCTCAGTTCACATGATGTACATGTTCTTCATGACTCTTATGTTCCCTGATACAGATGTTTCAGGAGATTGAATCAATTCACTATCACTTTGTTCCTTTTGAAGCAGGGGATTGTGTCTTTCCCATTTGACTGAGAAGCCACTGAGATGAATAGGAACTCAGGGAAAACCCAGTTTTGGAAAGTCCAGCCTAAAACCTCTGCAGCTTGATTTGTTTTAGCACCTTACATTACCAATTCAAATAATAGCTTGTGGTTTTCAGATGCAGTTTGCAAGAAGCAGAGTATTAATATTCACTTACAAATGTTGATGATTAAATAATTACATGCACAGGTAATTTCAGATTCTGTGGAAATGCTTTTGAAAAACAGCACTGTAACAGTGCAATTGATACTTTAGTGACTCGATTGGCTCCACTAGAGCATAAAACAGGTATTATCTGAAGAACAAATTATATCCTTTTTACCACATATTTATAGCAATTTGTTCTTATGCTAGCACAGATACAATATGTCTGAAAACTAATAATCAGACTGCGATCACAAAGCTCCCCAACTCTTATGTGCCATGCTGTCTTCAAGCTCCATCACACTGATGATAGCTATTTATCTTAGATTTCAGCTCTCCTAGACACAGTGTAAATTATTTGCCTCTCAAGAGACAGCAGTAAGGCCTTCTGCAAGTGATAAAGAGGAAAAATATGCTGATCAAGTGCAATACACGATCTGGAACATCCATTATTTAAGCGTATTTCAATTCTTTTAAACACATCACTGCACTAGTCTTTGCTTTCAGTGGCTTGATCTTGGGAGACTGTTTACTGACTTAATAGCTGAGGGACAATCTTTGCTTCTGGGAGAGATTATAGAACTACAGTATTGTTTGTGTGGGGTTTTTTTTCCCTATTTGTTTTATTTCAAAGGCCTTGCTTGTATAACTGTGTGTACCTTTAACTCCATTTTCTTATGCTGTTCTGCTCCTTCTACATTTTGACAAAAGCCTTTGATGATTCCCAGTGGTTCTCAGGGTCAGGAGCTGCTAATAGAAAAGCATTTAAAAGATATTTAGAAATTCTTTATAAGATGCAAACAGCTATGAAAAATCCATCCCAGAGAAGCTCTCAACAGCCTGCAGTCCTCTGGACAATATGGATTTCTGGTCAGAAGGTAAGGAGTGAGGCATCTCATCATCATGAATCCTGTTGCAGACACATGGGTCAGCTTTCTGAAGCCCTAGAGATGCTGCCCAGGCCTTGAGACAGAATTATTTTTCCCCAATTTTTTTTTTTTTTTTTGGGAGGGTGGGTAGAGGAAATCACGTGTTGTGTTGACAGTGAAAAAAACCCTCAATCTCATGTCCACCTTTAGCCTTTTATTATGGGATCCTCCTTCTAACACCTTTTATTGAAAGATTATGGCAAAAAAAGGTCACAGTTGTTTTCTGTTCTGTCATGTTCCTTTCTAGCCCCCTGAATACCTTAGGTAAAGATATTTGCAAATAAGGATTTGTTTAGAGTTTTCCTAGAAATGGTAGGCTGTGTTTCCTTCATTTTCATCTCAGTTTCTGTGTCCTGTATTGCCTAGAAGATAGAACAGCCACTGGAAATAAACATTCGTTTCTGTTTTTTACAGAACTTGCTAATGAAAATAAGCCTAGAAAGTCTTGAATTCTGGAGATCTTTCTGTCTTCATGCCACATCTGGCTACAGACCTTTAATGATGAGTGAGCTGCATTTGATGAGCTATGAAGGGACCTTGCAGACTACCTTTTTCTGAGGGAGGGGTTTGGGAGCAGTGGTGAGTGTGCTGTTGCAGCATTACAGCCCTCTTGTCCCCCACAGTGAGTGAACTCAGGGCATGTGCTTGGGCACAAGCCAAGCATGCATGAGCATACACTCGCAGTCCCATACATAGTCCACCAGGTTATGCAAAGATTACTTCCAACTGACCTTGGAAGCAGCACTTTCCAACTCAATTTGGTGTGCCAAGCACCAAC